>JAOEFI010000001.1:331899-349928 GCA_034621735.1 Anopheles plumbeus | reverse complement strand
CCCGCCCACCACGCCCACATGCCACCAAAGATCCTTCCTTGAATGCCAATCAATGACGATTGTTGCCATACCAGCTGCAATCAGGAGTGCGCCCATCTGCCGTCGTCCTAGCTGCACCTTTGTGCGCATTAATAATCAAGTTCCAATGTGTTTTTTCTTCTTCTTTTTTCTCTTTTCATTTTGTTACCCGGTTTTATTTTTTGTTTTGTTATTGTTTTGTTTTTGATTGATTCTTCTCCTTCCGATTCTACTGGTAACGGCAACCACCGCTCTTTCGCATACACACCCAACACTATCTTCTATCTCTCTCGATCAACAAACGGGGATGAATTCGGTAACTCCGTTCGTTCCATCTCGGATTCTTATTTCGCGACAATCGTAAAATGTGCGAAAATACAAAACAAAACAACCAAATAACTCGCAGAACAACTTCTACGCATACGAAGGATTACCGGTTGGGTTGTCTTACTGGGACGAGCAGCAGCGGCAGCAGCAGCAACAACAGCTGCCTCCCTCCATCGTTCAACTGTCTCGTAATCGCAAACGTAGCTCCTCAGTTTCATCCGCCACGTAGCAGCAGCAGCAACAGTGACAGAGTGTCAAGCGGGGCGAGCATTGGCGGCGACACCGCAGACTAGAATGACCAACACAGTGGTGTCCCGTTTCGAGGGAGCACACGGAACGAAAGGAGTTCGTGTCGTAGAAATTTGACAAGCACAGGGTAGAATGGGAGAGGATTCGCCCGCGAGGCGTCAGAGTCGGCCGATGGTCGGTTCCGGGATGTAACAAATCTGCGACCGGGTTTCCTTTCCGGGCGCCGACCATGAAAGACTGTAACGATACGTTTTTAGAATAGACCAACACGCCCATCAACCCATTCGAATGGGGTGCGGCAGGAGAAGAACGATAGAGAGTAGCGGAGCGGAGGCGAAGGTAATAGAAGGTTGCAGCAAGTCTTTGCCGTTGTGAACCGAATAGAGTAGATTAAAGTTGCGATGATAAATGTGATCTGGTGAGTTCAAATGTGCCAACCTCCGTCCGGCGACGCTGGATGGCAGTCTGTTTCCGTTTCCCCCGACACACGTCCCTGCCCCGTCCGAATATGCCCCTCTGCTCTGCTGTGGGTATTTCCGTTTCTGGTTGCGTTTTTTTGTTTCTCTTCTTTCCCATCCTTCGCTTCGTTTCAAAGATCCGATTAGTCGTTCCATGAAAGTGCGACTGGCTGTGTACTACAGGGTTGTTGGTAGGTACTCACAGTTGGCCTTATTTGGACTAGTCCAACCGACACGCTAAAAGTTAAGAACCTGCCAAGAAGAAGCTTGTTGTGTGTGGAAAGGAAAAATAATAAGGCTTGTTCGCAAACCGGGTGGTGTTGGGAGATCAACAATAGAATAAATTCGACCTAGGAAGTCGATCACCGTTCCCTCCCGGGTAGCAGATGAGAGGCAGATCAAGAAGGAAGAAGGGCTACAAGGTGAGAAGACAATAACAACAACAATCACACAAACATACCAACGAGTTAAACCCTAAACAAAACTCATTTCCCTTCTGCTGGCTGTGTTACTACTACTACTGCTACTACTATAACTACTACTGCTGTTGCTGTTGCTGCTGCTGCTGCTTCTGCTACTTGCTTCATGCTGTGCACGCGCGGCAGGATCCTAAACCAAGCGAAACAGCAGACCCACTGTAGTCGAACCTAGATGGCAGAGGTGTATCGCTCTGCGTAAGTGCCCTCGCGCGCCCGAGCCGCGTCCATCCAGATTCGACTGTAGCCTTTCTAGCTAACACTAGCCACTAACAAGCAGTGTCGGGGAAAGTCTTACCAAAGTCTGGTCCAGCGACTGGTGTGGTTGACACCTCTAATACTTTTGTGAATCAAAACCGCGCCACCGAAACGTAGATCCTGTAGAAGGTGTGCGAAAGGTGTACAAAAACTATTGCTTCTATTTTCGTTCGGTGTGGGCTCTGCTAGCTGACCTCTCCTGTAACCAACAAAACTAACGAATCTACACGAAAGCAATAAGTCTGTCGATTCTCCTTTCTAAATGGTCCGCTGATCGACAGAACGCAAAACCAAACCGCGATCAGGCGTTCACTTTCGCTTACTAAACTGGTCCGTCTGATGCAGATCCTGTCCATTCATGGATTGGGCTCTATTTTCCTTAACATTTACTAACGTTTAAAGGCCTTTGGGTACTGAAAAAAGAATTATTATGAAAAACAACACAAATGCGGTGGCTTCTCCTTTGCTCCTAGCTTCTCCCAGCTGCCATACTTTCTCCGCTCATTCCATTTCTCGTTGTCTTTTGTAATTAATTTCCTTCTAACGATGCTTTTTTCCTGTTTCTCCGTTTTGTAAATCATTCCATGTACATCTCTCCCGCCTGCTGTTTCCCCCGCTTCACCTGCACAGCAAAAACCGTGGCCGGGTAGAAACTGGAACCAGTCGCTGGAGGACCGCCGACGCTTGATCGTGAAACCGATTCCGGTGGCCACCTACAACTGAACTCTGGTACAGGGTTGGGAGGGGCAGAAGAAGCAATGCAGCGTACAGCCGACCGAGCGGAGCCAATCAATCAACCATCTGGTGAACGGAAAGGGTGGACCGCTACAATCATACGCGGGAATGTTCGGAGGTGTACTGGAACTGTACTGGAACTGCACCAGACCAAAGAAGTGAATGGTGCCTAAAAGATGACAAACAGATTCAAGACAAATTTACTGAAAACGATTATTTGCGGAACTTCAGTGCGCACACGCGAATGGGATGAAAAAGGGGGGCGCGTGGAAAGGGGGTTGAAAATAAATCGCAGAACAGCCTTCAACGAATGCACATGTGAGAGGGGGGCTGGGAAAAAAGTACACCGCAAACCACCCCGTCAACAAATTCGTACAGATTCGATCGCATTTTAATTAAATGTTACAACGCCCCCGCGGGTAAGCCGCGGAGTGGAAAACTATGTTCGTTTGGACACAAATAAACGTGCGTCTACTGATGATACATGGAGGAGGGAGTGTGTCAAGTGAAATTGAGAAAGACCATTCGTTGCACTGATTGGAACGCTTGCGCAAATTGAAACAACGCCCATACAGCTGAGGCGGGGCGGGTGAAAACATTATCCTAGTTGAAAATAACCAGCAGCTGAAACACACCAGCACCCAAATGTAAAATCAAGATTCCTTTTACTATGGGCGTCGACTATTCCGCCTATGCTCCAACATTCGACATAAACTACATTGTTTGTTTTTCTCGCTGAGGCGCAAATGCTGCGCCAGCAGCGATACGCTGGTTGGTGATATTTTTCTGTTCAGCACAAGGCCGTTTGATGTTGATGTAAATAGCGTTTTCTTACCAGCGAGGACGTCTTTCCATCCGCTCCGGTTTCTGGGGGCAGGCTCATCGGTTCGGTTGTTGAACACGACCTTGTTGCACTAAGGTTTTTTTTTCACGCACGGGCTAGGCAGCACCGACGGCTCCGCTGATGTAAGTGTTCATCTGCAATCGAATAAACACTATTAAGTGGCTGTACACAATAAATTTCAACAGTACCAGCAGCGCTGGGGACCACAATTTTGCTTGCTTAGCATATGACAGCAGCAGCTGGCAAAACATGCAGGGTTGTGAGGAACGCGTCGAGAAAAGAAATGGCTGCCAAACTGCTCGACTGCCCGACTGCGCGACTACGGTTATTATTGAAAGATACGGATTACACCTTCGCGAGGCAAGTTGAAATAGTTTTTTGAGCTTCATTATTTTACAATTTTACTGACTATTAACAAAATAATATGATATAATGTAGTAATATATTTATGAAAGTGCAACACTTTACTATATATTTTATTATTTGAATAATTATTTGAATGAAAATGAAAAATTCTAACTACTTTGTTTCAAATATTGGATGCGTGTGGTTCCGCGGAAAATTAGCATACATGCATCGTGAAGCTAGGCCGCCTTCTCTGAGTTTATACATATTTCTGATTTGATTTATTTTATGGGCAATTTTAGATGTAAACACTTGAATCGGCTGCGCATACATATTCGGAAAATCAAAATTCATTACACCGTTTCATTAGCCCGCCGTATAATGATATAAGTGAGAAGAGATGAGCGATGGCGATGCTGTGGGAGAAATAAGAAGTGAGCGAGAGTAAAGTTAGAACACGCAGCTATATATAGCTATAGGCGTTTGGAGAGCGAGAGCGAGTTGGAGGCGATTCACATGATCGCTGTCTCTTTCGCGTCATAGGCATCGATAGTGGAAAAAATTAAAGTTGAAAAAAATAAAAATTTTGTCTAGACGATTTGTAAAATTGCACAACAGGCAAAAGAATGAACACTGAAAATTGAACAATAATATTATTTAAAAAAAAAACTTTTCAACTGAACGACGTTCTCCCTGAACTGGAAAGGGCAAAAATAATTGTATTGCTTACTACCTAACTATTCCTTTTTTTATTCTTTGCTTTTTTGTTGAACTTATATAAACTTGGTCAACATCCTTTACAGTAAGTTCCCGTTTTAATAGGGAACGTGGGGCGCTTTTAAAAACATTTGTCTCAATCATCAACCATATACGCATATAAGTTTATGTAAGTTTAACTAGAGTGCAAAGAATATATACTTATATAGTTATTTTTGACTTTTTAGTTCATTTAATACGTTCTTAACGGGTGTATTAAAATGATTTTTTTTTTACATTATATTATATTCCACACTGGTGATGCCACAATGCGGCGATGTGCAATGATCCTTTCCTCAGCATAAAGAGTCGAGACACGCTCCAAAATTAGCAACGTCGCGGGACTATTGTTGATTTTAACAGAAGGGGGGCATTTTCTCTTTTTCTGAAACATGTGTACTCAGCACTAGTGCGTGCGTGATGCGCAGTATTTGTGAAACGCCTTAGTCATGGATTATGGGGATGCTGGCTGCACGCGCGTATGGTTGTGTATATGAACGATCGATCTCGAGTGTGTGGCGATTTTTGGAGTTTGGAGCGTGGAGAGCAGCGTAGCGGAGATATTTACGGAACGATCTGCATCTGCAGGCAATTTAGTCATTTCCTCTCATTCAAATTCGAGCTGCCGGAACGGTCGGTACGTACCTAGCGCGAGTCGTCCACCATTTGTTGTTCAAATAGTTAGTGCAAGTGCAAGTGAAAGAATCGAAACGATGGATACTGGCGACAGTGGAGAATCGCTCAACCAGGAGCAGCCGAGCCAGGGCTTCCCGCCCTGCACCATAATGTTGAGCTACGAAGGAGTATGGTTCAAGGTAGGCAGGAAAGGGGGAAGTGGGGGCGCTGCATCCTTCCGGCAGCAGCACTAATATGTGTATGCATGTGTATGTGTTACCCGTAGGCGAACGCCCAGGCACTGGCTTCGTGTAGCAGCGTCCTAGGCGTGTTGTTGAGCAACAATGAGACCTGGCAGGCCGCTAGGCATGCTGAGTTCGCCGGAGTGACCGTGGCGGCGCTGCAGACGGTGATCCGCTACTCAACCGACCCGGAGTGCCTGTTGCCGGTGGATGTGAAAAGCCTGGGGCAATTGCTAGTGGCGGCGCGGCAGCTCCAAATCAAGCCACTCGAGATCCGGTGTGTGGCCCTGCTCGGGCAGAAGCTCGTGCCCGAACAGTGCGTGCTCGTCCTGGAGGTCGCCGAGCAGCACGGCCTGGAGGCGCTGACCCGGGCCGCCTACCGGTGCGTGGGGGAAAACCTGCTGCGACTCGCGCACCCCGATCGCCTCACGGTCAGCCAGCTGACGCGGCTGCTGACGGACAACGTCCCAATAGCGTGCTTCGAGATCGACGTGCTGCGCTTCCTGCTCACCTGGCTGGAGGGACAGCCACGTGGGCAGATCATGTTCGACCAGGGCCAGGCGGTCGTGATGCCGCCAGCCTCCCACGTGAACCTGCTCCGAAACGGCATCCGCTACGGGGACATCCTGCGTTCGCAGATCACGAGCCTGCTGGCCACGGGCGTTCAGCAGCCCATGCGCTCCTTGATAAACACGCAGCTGTGCCAGAACGTGCCGGCGTCGCACGAGCGCATCATGCTGCGCTCGTCGCGCGGCCTACGCCAGGCCATGCTGGCCATCGGGGGTGAGTGTAGCGAACCGCACCGGCTCCGCTCGGACATCGGCTATCGCTTCCTGGCGCCGGACAACACGGTCGGCAGCCCCTGGCTCCGCCTGACCAGCCTACCAGGGGCGGTCGGCCAGCGCATCGCCTGCGCCGTGCTCGCCAACATGCTGTACGTGCTCGGGACCTCCATGCTGGAGGGGCCGAAGGTGATCGCCAACACCTTCTGGCGCTACTGCCCGCTCGCCGACGAGTGGGCGCAACTGAGCCCGTGTCGCGACCTGCGCCTCGGCTGCACCATCACCGCCGTGGACGGGCACCTGGTGGTGGTAGGTGGGAACCGCAGCCGGGAGTTTGGCCGCGTGTCAACCTGCGAGAGCTACGACCCGGTCAGCCGAGTCTGGTCCTTGCTGGACAGTCTACCGGTCTTTCTGCAGGATCACGCCGCCGTCGCCGCCGGGGACGTGCTGTACGTGTCCGGCGGTTGGGAAGCGTCCAATCCGTACGCCCACCCGCGGGGTGTCGTCTGGAACTACATTCCTCGTGCGGCACCCTCGAGATTCCACACGTGGCGCAGGATGCCGGCGCTTCGCGTCAGCCGCACCAACCACACGATGGTGTTGCACGCGGGCCGGTTGTTCGTCTGCGGCGGGTTCGCCAAAGTATTGCGCGAGCCTCGGGCCTACGTCGTCCGCGAGCTGGAGATGTACGACCTGCAGAAAAGGCGCCCCGCCTGGAAGATCGTGAAAAACGTGACGCTGCCCGATAGGCGCAGCGCCCCCGGCTGGTTCCGCACCGGCGACAACATCTACATCGTCGGGGGCGTCACACGGGAGCCCACGGAGGGTTCGACCACCGCTACGTTGTGCCGCTACGACGTGGCCAACAAAGTCTGGGAGACCACCGCCGACAACATGCCGCACTGCTTCTCGCCCATCTGTCTGCCGATGCTGCTGCCGGCCGAGCGTAACGATCCGCCGTGCCAGTCCGCGCAGTAACGCGACACCGCCATCAATCGGATCATCGCCCGACAGCCAGGACGTCCTTTTTCACCTTTTTTTTTTCTTTTTAGAACTGCACATCGAGCGTGCATTCAACCGCAGGCCCTCATTACGCAATTACACGACAAGCTGTTACGTTACATTTCATACTGGCTGCAATTCCCTAATGTTCGATCTCTTCTTCATTACCATTCCGGTTTGTTGTTCTTCAAATTTTTGGTGGTTTCACCGCTACACCGGCTACGGGCTACGATTCGTAACTGTATCCATCGATACGGCAATAGTGAATAGAAAATAATGAAGCAGCAAAGTTTGTGGAAGTGTACCATCCAGAAGCATTGGCCAGGGTCAAGGTTTTCATATAAGTATTTCTTGCTACATCCTATTGGTTTGGATTTGTCCTATATTTTAAAAAGAAACAAAAAGAAAAACGAGCGATAATCAAAGCGGTGTGGAGGGCGGTGAAGTTTTGTTTGAGGCATTACGCCAAGTCTGCAGTTTATGGAAGTTCTAACAATAACAGCGATAATTATTGTACTAGTGGAAAAGATATTGGCCAGGGCCATGGTTCATTTTTCATATGTATTTCTTTATACATTGATTTTTTAATTTATTCTACTTTATTTTCCTATATACCGTCATATTATATCGATTTCTTATTGGTAATATTATACTGACGGACTACCCGTATATAGTCTCGTCGGACGAGGGCGTTTCAGATATTGTCTCCGGATCTCAGCGTCATGTTGCTGGTGCAGCACCTTTCTGCCTTACTTCATTGGGAATGGGCCTCCATGCGGAGGATCAGGAACACACCTCTGTATTGAACAAACATTTTTCATACCACTCAAATTTGTTACGTTCCACGTGGAACGAAAATCAAGCGGTTTGTATAAAAACAAGTAAGGAACGTTCGACGTTGCGCAGATTAGATTCATGTTTAACCTGTATTTCGTTCGTAAGTTGACAGTTACACCACACGCGCCTTCCATAAGGTATTTCTATTTGACAAGCGTTTGATTTTCCCACAAGTTCTTAGTCTACACTAGATAGGTCATGTCATGCTAATTAGTTGGCCAACGCAGTGTGAATGGTTACGTGAAAATAGAAACGTGGGTTCTCCCTTTCGACGTATACAGACAGGACAGGCTGCAGAGGAGTCTGACAAAAGATACAGGATAGTGTAAAAGTTCTATCGGCACAGCAGCGTCAGAGATGAATCTCTTTCCAAGCGGTCAAAGATATCGCAAAGTATTCCAAATTTTATTTCCTAATTATAATGTTTATAATCGATTCTACAACTCGTATCAAAAATAAATCTCATATAGAACCTACTGAAGCTGTCTACACTGGAAACATACGGTCACGTAATCTGTGAGTTAGCTAGAATACAACAGTACGACGATGAGGAAGTATATGGTAATCATGTTTCTGCACATAAAAGGTAATAAGAATTGGTCCATCACAGTTCCCATAGGTATGCCTGTCCGAAAGGATAAATTCATTTTCTCTTTTCGTTGATTCATCGCTATCGATTTCTATCTCTATCCATGGCTATCGGTTTTAATCGGCGGTATACCCTGTTCAGCTATCGTCGGACCATTCTTTGTCCTTGGACCTTGGAATCCCGTTGGAGCGCACAGGACTACTGTTGGGCCCACACCCTCTGTTCGATCCAGTCGATGTAGTGTGAGACGCGCGAGTAGATGCCCGGCGTGGGCCCGCCGCACGTCACGCCGAACGAGACGACTCCGACGAGGTAGAACTTCTTCGTCTCCTCGATGCTGGCAATCATCGGACCGCCCGAGTCGCCCTCGCAGGTATCCGTGTACTCTCCGGTGCCGGCCAACTTTTCGCCGAGGGCGCACAGGTTCCCCTCGCCCACCGTGATCCTGGCGGTGGCGTTCAGTACAGCGTTGCACGGCTCGAGCGGCATCGAGTTAACCTGGGCCTTATAGAGTTTTGTCCCCCTCTTGCCTGCGAACGGAAGGAAAAGCGAAGCATGTACTAGGTGTAACGCCTGTGTGGAAGATCCACCGAAGCATACCGTCTCCGTCCGCGCCCCAGCCCATCACGGTGAGGTTATGCGAGGCATCAATGTCCAGCTGGTCGCTGTTCAGGCAGATAGGGCTGATGTACGAGTCGAACGCGACGTCCTCGTGCAGCTCGAGCAGCGCTATATCGTTCCGTCGTGGCTTGTGGTTTTCGTGCACGTGCACCTGCTTCACCCGGTACTCGAAGGCATCCGCGTCATTGTTGTTGACCGCCCCGAGCCGCACGCTGACGGGCTGGTACCCCTTGAAGCAGTGCGCCGCCGTCAGCAGGAACCGCTTCGAGATGAGCGACGCACCGCACAATACGTTGGCGGCTTCCCCGTCGCCGTAGTACACGAGCGCCATGAACGGGAACTCGCCCAAGGCCGCCTCCATGCGGTTGCCGGAGATATGGTTGATCAGCTTGGTCGACCGGCTCTCCAGAGTCTCACACTCCTGCTTGGCCAAGCCCGCCTTGATACGGTTACTGTTCCGATTTCCGCTGTTGGTGACACTAGCCGGGCTTTGCTGTTTGTTGCCGGGACTGGGGCAGCACACGACCAGATTCTTCACGATTGACGCACAGTACACTGGATTGTTTCTTACAGCCTGCGGGCATTCTAACGATGACTTGCAGATCCCGGTACGGAGTGGCGTTCCTGGCAAACTGCACTCGTCGCCCTCTGATGGTAGACGATAGAGGTACAGAGAAAAAGGGGAAAAACGAAAAAATTACATCGTACATCCTGCGTCTGCTGTATTGTTAATCAACCCAACCCCACATTCCTCTCCTATTTTCCACCTCATAGTTTTATCTCTTCTCTTTCATCTTATCTTTCTCACTCGCTCTCTCTTCCTCTCGCTCTCTCTCTTTCTCTCTTTCTCTATCTTTCTTTCTTTCTCTCTCTCTCTCTCTCTTTCTCTCTCTCTCTCTTTCTCTCTCTCTCTCGCTCTCTCTCTTTCTCTCTATATCTCTCTCCATCTCTCTCTCTCTTTCTCTCTCTCGCTCTCTCTCTCTCTCTCTCTCTTTTTCTTTCTCTCATTTAGATCTCCTGAAACCAAATCCGGTTTTTTTCATCGCCTCGAGAAGATCGCTTGTATTCCGGATGACAATTTTCTACGTAAACACACGATCGTAAACTTCTAAATTCTTACAAACCGTGGAGAACAGTAGAACCTCATCAACCATCATAAAACCATCGGTTGCATTTGAATTTTTAATACGACAGCCTGAATTTACGTCATCCGTCGTTGGGAATCTATTCCTTATCCTACGTAGCCGAATTACGCCGTCGCCTTTGAACTGCACCATGGCACGCATGCAGATTTGGCATGTCCTAAAACGAACTCATTTTCACACGCACACACACACAGACACACATTGGCGCACCGTTTCCCAACCCGCTGGTGGCCTCGCTCGGAACTACTGACTAACCTACGGGCCTGTCGGAACCGACGTCTGGAAAGACAAAGTCGGAGTTAAGGGTGCGAGCGCCTCCCGGTACCGTGGCACCGTGCAAGAGGAGCGCCAGCAGCAGCAGCGCCAACTTCAGCAGTGGCATCGATGAGGCACGAGCAGGGACGGTACTCTCGCAACGGTGTACACACGAACACGCGACGGCAACAGCGGCGCGCTAACTGCGAACGATACCACCGTCGACGCCTTTGTGTAGCAGCCCGCTGAGCGCGGTTTGATAAGCGGCTGCACACAAACCAGCGATAACGGAGAGCGAGAATGGTGCGACCGTGCGCAGGGCACCCGCGATGTACCACACTAGCACACCGAGATCGACGCTGCGATCACTCTTCTGGGCGAGTGTATGCAGTGTGCGTACGCGACCGGACGATCTCTGGCGCGCGAATCACGGCCGGCCACACACGACGCACCGGTAGCTCAGCCGGCCGTATGCGATCGGAACGCGCGGTGGTATGGTGACGCACCACCACCAGACGGTCATCCCGTTCGGGCAACCGTGTGTAAATGAGCTGACGTTAGCATCACCGGGCATCGCGCTCTTCACGTTCTAGCCAACATTCTTGGTGCGGCGAATGCGACAGCATTCTTCTTGCTGGAAATTTCCGGTTTCTAATGTGCGCTTCACAGCTACCCTGTGGCCCCGTTGGCGTCCAGCCCCCCGAACGAGGTAAATATGCGAAATCTATTTGGGGTTGATTCCATGCCAATGATCTCATCTACCCAGTGGTCAATGAAAAGGAGCGGAAGAAGGGCCTTGAGGATTTTCGACGTAGCCCGTAGTTAGCTACATTTGTTCAAAAATATAGATCCAAGGGTAGCTTGTCCACGGGCGGATATGTATACCATTTAATAAGATGAACAAACAGTCAAGTAAACAACTCATCGCCGTATTGCGGTTCCGATTGAACCAGTTCACCTTCGCGGACGGCTAGAGCCGAGCGGGATGCAGTATGTGGCTTAATCTGAACGACAATTCTTTGCCTCCTGGAACGGGTTGTCACCCGCACCGTTACACCAACACATGGGAACATCGTGCCGGAGAATGTCGCGATACGATCCCTGCCAGAGCACGATGAAATATGTGATGAATTCTGATTCCGGTGTAGGTGTGACAGCGAAAGAGTATGAGAAAAAACATAAAGAAACTGGGAGAGCGACAGGGACGAAGCAAAACAAAAGGACCGACTTAAGGGTGATCGATGAGTCTGAACACTGGATGTGCAGCATCCGGCTTTTGGAGTAGTACCGTCTGCCGATGATCATATGAATCGGACGGTGAAGCTCACATCTATGCGGACACCCTTATGCCACCCTATTTGAATTACACATTTGAAAAATTTGACTTGAAAAGCATTTTGGATACCATTAACGTTAACTAAAACAAAGCACAGTAATAATCTGCCACATCACTACCACAAAACGCGAAAGGCAACGTACGGTGGAGTGTCGAGTGGAGCATCTAAGCCACCTTGAATCGATTAGCGTCTCACGTTTACACCGAAATATCAACCAAGCCGGATGAAGTTGATTGTGCTCGAGGTTATGTTTTGAGTCATTGGGAAACCTTCAAGTTATGGTGAAACCTGTGTTCATTGTTTTTATTTTGTTTTGAGGGCGACCTTTTGGGCGTGTGGAACTTTCGCCACCTTCTTATTTGCAGCCCTGCATGTGGAGATGCATATTTTTCTTAGAAAATGTGTGTAGTCATCAACAGGCTCACTGTTGAGTCCTCGAAGCATTTCCCCACATCCATGACTCGATCGTCTATTTAACCAGCTTTTTATCTACATTGTTTTTTGGCCTCCTTTCTTTCCCCTTCTTGAGAACCAAAGTAGATGCTAAATCCATCCTCCATTGACTGCACAATTGAAACTGACACTGTATTGATGAGTATTAGTCAGTCGTGTGAGGGCTACCGTTTTTGACCATTTATTGCGCCAATCATATTGCTTCAATAATATTGACCGTGTAAAGCTGGCTTTACCGTAAAACTCTCTCTTATTTTTGAAGAATGTTATCGATTCGTCAAAAGGATTATCGCGCTCGTGCCCACGACGAGCAGTGCGAGCGTCACTCGCCACGACAGTGGCCTGACGCTACAATAGCAGCGCATGATGGTGGGGATTATGGACGGAAGCTGTTGTGTTGGCGCTTGCTTGGTTGAAGTGATGTGCCGCGAGAATGGAGAAAATCCACCTGGAGTCAGCGCTGCCCGTTCACTCTATTGCTTGTACACTCGCATTCGAGCAGAGCCTCTTCGAACTAGATTGTGCAATCACACATTCACAACCACGGAGAGCTCGTGCTTACTGCGGGTCTTGCAGCGATCACCGCTTCAAGGAACAGTTTGCTGTGCAGGCGTATCGGAGATCACTGAGAACATTCAACCAACTCGCACTGCGCTAAAACCACACGTAAACGTAATAAGGACACTCAGCAACCGATCCGATCCGTACGACGCAACGCAGCGGGTCCACTGGACCACAGTGAGTTGTGAATGCCCCGCCGAAGGGCATCGTTATCAGCGATCAACCATCTGGCAGGCAGCTATTCGAGCGGGAGCAGATACGATAGATCACACATGCGCGCATATGTGCAAGTGACATTGCCGCACATTGGAAGGAGGCTGGTGATCGTGTTTTATTTCGACGCATCCCGAATCACCGTGTCGAAGCATGCTCGGTTAAAAGTTTCCGTGCCATGCATGCTGGGCACACGTGCTCGCTGGTTGCGGGCAATGTGCTGCCGGTTCTCACCACGACATACAGGACATAATCTTACCTTCGACAGTTGCTGCCAGCCATAAGCCATAAGTTGCTACTATTGCGCGTCGAACTTCGACCAGCCTTGGCGTGGCTGTTTGTACGCCGATGAGCTTGACTACGCGGATTCGGATTTCGCCACAGTGGTTTCGCAATCTGTTTTGTAAGAATGAAAGAACACAATATCGATTGAAAGGAATTCAATTCTGTTTAATTATTGTTAATTTGCGCTGAGATGAAGCTTGTCCAGCATCCTCAAGCTGTACGTCTACTTACAATACGTGATACTGCTGCGGGCAAAGCTCGCAGTCGCCCACTTCTGTTGCTGATGGGGGCAGACGTACAGTGATGTGAGTGAGTGATGTATTTTTGCATATTTACTATTCATAATTTGTTTTATTGTTTATTGGTTACCATCCTAATTTGCTTCAAACATCTATTGGAAGCGACAGCATTAGCTATTCCGGGGTAATTTTCCTCATCAGATATTTGAATATCATAAGGGGAAATATTGTGAATTAAGGTTTAAAGTGCCACAGTGTGGTGGTGTATTACGTGTGCTATATTTCATTCATTCGCTAAAAACGGGTTATGTTTTGTGTCATTTGGGAAACCTTTAAGTTATGGGGAAACCTGTGTTTTTTGTTTTTATTTTGTCTTGAGGGAAACCTTGTTGGCGTGTGGAACTTGCGCACCATTTTTATTTGCAGTGGAGATGCATACTTTTCTTAGAAAACGGCAGCAGCAGCTCAAACGTTCCGCGGTGCAGTCAGTGTACAACAGCGGCATTACATTTTCGGGAAATGGGAACGGCGTTTTCCCTTTCTCGTACATACTGTTGACCGTGTGACATCGCGGCAGTAGGGAGTGGAGGGATTGTTTGGGTGTTCGTTCGTGCCCGCGTTGGTGCATGTATGCTTATACTTACACTGAGCGAATGTCACATATGGTAAAGCATAGAATTTCAGTGTCTCGAAGAATTCAGCCCACGATGCTCTACGGTGAGGTTGCAAATGAAAACTGAACGCTCCCTTCCGCGTTCCTGTGTCGTGCATACCACGTCGTGCCCTGGTATCTGCGGTCCGGGAATGTGCAGTCGTATCCTTGCGTTCCGACTTCAAAGGGCGCCTCCAACCTGTGGCTCAGGTTGCCGCGAAAAAAGCAACGGCTGCACCTAGACTTCCTTGAGCGGGCTCCAGGTGAAGTCAGCCTGGTAGGTGTAGTACACGAGCCAGTAGAGTATGTTGAAAAACGTGAACGAGGTGGGAAACAGCACCCTCGCTGCCTGGTCGATGAGCGAAACGCTGTTCACGTGCCTGTTCCCGCCACCTGTCGGACAGAAGTAGAATCATTGGGAAATTGTTTTTCATTACGTGCAAGCCTAACAAATACTACTTTGTTGGATTTTAGTGGTTTGTAATTAATCTAAGATGGAGATTAATAGAGTTACACGCTACATTAGTAGGGAGACAGTTTCATGGGCCTTACGCCCCTCGTTACCTCTGGCGGACGCCTCGCGCTGCCGACGGCGGCGAAACTGGTCATCGCCGAGAAAGCACAGCCACACCTGCTTCCAGGTCGGCTCCTTCGGCGGCTCGGTCTGCGTGGTGCGCTCCATCGTCGACAGATGCGAGGAGGTCGGCTTGAACATGTGCGTCGGATCGTTGTAGATCGGGCAGATGAGCGAGCTGCGGCGCCGGGCTGCCAGCAGGCGGGGCGAATCCATCACGGACGCCGCCACCAGATGCGGCTGCAGCGAGGGCAGGTTCCGTATCTCCTCCACGCCCTCCATATCCTCCCACTCCTCTTCGTCGAGCGGTATCTCCCCACTGCCGACCTATCGGAACGGAACGGAGTCGAGCGTATGCCGCAACAGTTTTTCTTTTCTATCTTCGAGATGGCAGCCTGCCTGAACTCTGCTACCAGTACGTACCTTGGTGAAGTAGTGCACGCCCGCGAATTCGAGCAGCGTCGCTATGCAGTAGAAGAAGCTCATCAGCAGGAACCAGTCGAGTGCGGTGGCGTAGCGCACCTTCGGCAGGTCGGTACGCGAGTCGAGGCTGATGGTCGAGAGCGTCAGCACGGTGGTGATGCCGAGCCCGACGCGATCGCTCGTCGCCTCCCGGTGGATCCAGAAGGACACCCACGACAGCACCACGATCAGTATGCACGGCACGTACACCTGGATGAGGAAGTAGCCCGTGTGGCGCTGCAGGTTGAACGAGACGTGCAGCACCGTGAACTCGCCCTCGCGCCGCACGAACGTGTAGTTCTTCTGCCCGAAGCTAATCAGATCGAACTGGCTTAGTGTCATGCCCGGCACGAAGTTGACCGAGTCCTCGTCCTTCCACTGGTAGACCAGCTGCTGACGCGAGTAGGCGTAGCTGCCCAGCACCAGCGGGCATGACTGCCGGTCCATCGGGAAGCTGCGCAGCTGCATCAGGCAGGACGCCTTGATCGTCAGGCGCATCGAGTACAGGATCTCGCCGTCCTGGCTCAGGCGCAGCAGCTTGTTCGGCACCGTGATCGTGTGCACGTGCGAGTGCTTGCCATTGTAAAAGTAGGTGTCCGGGCGCCAGATGCGCTCCAGCATCTTGATGCTCAGCGACAGGCTCTTGATAGGGCCCTGGAAACTCAGCCGCTTGTCGCGCCAGTACTGCCGAAAGTAGCAGTCCATGGAGTAGTCCTGCCGGTGGAGCAGTGAGTTATATCTGCCTGTAGTTGCTTGCTTTTTTCATGCTCCTATCCGTTGCTCCCTAAACTTACCATATCCAGCTCGGACACCGGTCCCATGCTGCGAATGAGGATGTTGGTCTCGACCAGCGTGGGCACTCCTGAGAGGGAGATAAAAAGTCAATTCGAGAGCTGGCGGCTCCGTCCGTGCCCGTGCCGGCAGCTACCTACCTTGACCGTGCGTCGGTATCTGAGAGTTCTCGTACCGCTTCAGCAGGTTCTCCAGTATGATGGTGATGTTCTTGCTCAGCATGTCATCCACGGCGCTGCGCCGCTTCAGCCGTTCGCTTCTCGTCCGGTCCGAGCCAGCGCTGGACTCGAGCTGCAGCAGCGCTCCGGAGCTGTTGGAGGACCAGCTTGTCTGGTGGTCCTTGGATGGCTGTGGTATGTTGCTGGCTGGTCGAGTCCCATCGTCAAGCCCGCCGGCCCTGACGAACGCTGCCCTGGGTCGTATTGGATCGGCATAGATGTAGTAGCGGTTCGCTGTGGTGACCGCACGGTGCGCTTCCGGTGGTAGCGAATGGTCCGCATGGTGTGCTGTCATCGCATCGGGAGTGCCTTCCTTCTTCTTCGTCCGAGCCGCAACGCCGCCCGGGTTCATGCCGGCGAGCGGGAAGTGGCGAAGTTTGCGCAGTTCCACCGACATCCGCCCCTCGTTGGGTCCCGCCAGCCGCCGCAGCGTACCGCCCCCTACAGCCAGGAAGGACGGTCCGAGCAGGAGGACACCATCCGATGCGTTCCCGAGCTGGGCCCGCATGGGGCCCACGCGCTGCGGCGCGTTGTTGCTCGCCACCCTGGCGGACGAGTGTTTCAGCTCCTCCAGACTAGAACGGGGCGGACCGGGCGGAAGCAACGGTAAGGTTCGCTCAATCGACACACCAGCGGCAATCAGCAGCTTACCTTGGCACGATGTAGAAAAGTTTGTACCTCCTATCACTCAGACCACCCTCACCATGGATGGTGGCGTTCGTGGACAGTACCAGTCGCTTCTGGAGCACATCACGAGGGCGGGACGGTGGTCCGGCTTCCTGAGCCGCCCACAGGCCCATCTGGTCTGGTACGACCCTATAGGAATAGTAGCATGAGCCTCATTATCTGCTGTTTTCGTCGAATCGTTGCCTAGAGGAGCCAGAAGGGAGTTAGCGGATGACGGTCACGTGGATGTATGGCATGGAAATGGGAAGCATAATTTTTGTTTCGTTCCAACGCCACGGAACGCTGGCGCATACTGTTAGCGACAATGGGGCGCAGGCAGCCATAGTAGTAGTCAGGGAAGCTTCCCCCTGCTCGATTCATATTCGATTGCACTCTGGCGCATCTCTTATGCAACACGCTACCCATGATTTCCTCTCGCTGCCTCCCGTTCCCGGTCGCCCACCCGCTCCACCGTGCAGCCCTATACATTTCCCCGCCGCAGTCGCTCGCGCCAAACAGAGCATCCTGTGACTCCTTCCTCCCCCCTCCCCCCCCCCCCTCCTTTCCCCAGCATCTCACCGTTCCCCGTTTGGTGCAGCATCCCTTAAGCGAGCGGAAGTGGCGGCCTTTCCGCATGCAAGCCTTTCGCTTTGACGAACGGGGGTACGGAGAAACGAGAAACAAAGAAACGGGCAGGAGCGCTAATTGCCGTCTCAACTGCACCACTTAAAGGGACCACTCAAACGTAATTGGACCAGTTAAACCGTTTAACCGAGAATGCTTGAGAATACTCTCACTTCAGCACGCGTTGCGGGATGCACCGTACCGTCGCAGCCGTACGGAAAGGGGTCGGCGACAAAAAACGGCGACGGGAAGAGGGTCTCCCAGCTGCTGGGAAATGCTGTGCAAATGTTGCGAAAGGATGTGAAGGAATAATGGCGCAAGCGGGCAGTGAGCGGAAGCGGAAACAAGCGCGCCTAGGCAGAAGGGGGGGGGGGGGGGGGGGGGGTGAAAAAAAAAAAA
>JAOEFI010000001.1:300974-312960 GCA_034621735.1 Anopheles plumbeus | reverse complement strand
CCCGAACCCGCGCATACTGCTCCCGCCAGTTCCCCGCCTGAGCCTCGTTACACCTAGCAAACCGGTCACTTCCAGGGCACACAGCGCCGCGCCTTGCACAACACAGCCTGCTATGTATTCGTATAGTATTTGTTCGCTTCTCGCTTCCGTCGTCCTCATGCGGCGGTTTTGGGTTTTTAGACCACTTCTTTCGTTATTTTTTCATTTATTTTTTTTTTTGTAGTTTTGTGATTTTTTGTTCTCTCTGTGTCGTTAAATACTAATTCATACAGGACGAATGGAAAACACATATACACGTGTATAGACCACCTACAAATACACAGATTTCATACTAATGCTTACCGTACATCCGTTTGAGCTTGTACAAAGCTGACAGCCAATCATGACGTCCTAGCCGTCACCGTTTGCAATTGGCAGTAATGCCTATTTATGGTGGATTTATGGTTGATGGTTGAAGATATAACAATGTGACCATTGAACCATCGTACTAGTAGTAGTAGTTGTAGGAGTGTAGCAGTAGTAGGGGTAGTAGTAAGTGTAGTAGAAGTTGTAGCAGTAGTTTCAGTAGATGTAGTAGAAGTTTCAGTATCGGTAGTTTCGGTTAGTTTCAGTATCTGTAGTAGTAGTTCAGTGGCTCTAGTAACAGTTTCGGAAGTTTTTTTTTTCTTTTAATTGTAGTGGTAGTAGCGGTAGTTGTCTCTCGATCGATTCACTGTTTCGATGCCACAATGGCGGCTTGTGGTGATGTAAAAAGTGGAACGAAATGCAGGCAGAGTGTCCGTGTGACGTCAGGTCAGGTGTGCATGTAAAATCGCATGCAGGTGGCTGGGATCCACCGCCGCAGGCAGGTCACGACATGTTTTCTAGTGTATTGCGTTCGTATGTTGTTTTCTACTCCGTGAAGTCAGTGTGCATCAAACAAAAAGTATGGTCAAACGAAATGGAATCTTTGTAGAATCAGTTCGCTTGAGACGAGCAGTTGTTTGGAATATGTGGACCGTCCATGTTCTTGCAAAAGTAACTTCCTGATGTACAGTAGCACACTGGCTGGGTCTGGTGGTACGTTCTAGAATATTTCATAGTTGAATTTAAATGTTATATTATTATTTTGTATAACGTCTCGGTTGTAATAGCTGCCAGTATAGTCATAATTTTCCTTCACTTCCATCTCCCATCGCCCGACGGCTTGTGTCGTTTTGTCGTTTGTTTGTTTGTTCGTTCGCTTGATGCATCCTTGTCCCATCCTTGCATCCTTGCCCGGCTATAAAAGTTCACCTGATGGCCACTCCACGTTCGTCTGCACTCATTCATTACCTTGACCGACTGTGTGTCATCGGTGTTCGATCGAAACAGGCGCACGGCGTTCAGCAATTAAACCGGAAGCGCTGCAGCCGCCGGTGCTGGTTGCTGCGACGTGGACGTCGGTGCTGCCACGTAGCTACCGGTGGTGCAGTGCTGCACGCCAATATACTTTTCCTCGTAAACTCGTTCCTGAAACAGAATGGATAGTTTCGGTGGTTGAAATGGCGGTCGCAAAATGGCGTCGCAGTGCAGACACCTGCTTCCGCTCGCATCCGGGCAGTAATCAACCGACCTGCGCACGGTCGTACTTCAGCCGCTTCCAGATGGTGTTACGCGACGAACCAGAGTCACCCGCTTGGCACAACCCGTCGATGCCGTTGTAGTTCGGGTTAGTGAAGGTGAGTACGTCGCTGGCGCTGCGCGAGCTCTTCTTAGTTTGCTTGCGTTTCGAGTTGACAATCAGTACTGAAACGGGTGAAAGCACATCACATCACAGAATTCCGTGTTTGGTCAACTAATGTCCGCCGACAGAATGCTCTGTCGGTTGCTGGACGGGTTTGCCCTCCCTCTACTAGGCACTGACAGGGGCTGACCCTGGTGGAGCGGGAACCTACCTAGAATGGCTATGATGACGATCAGCAGCAGGCCGGCCAGGATGGCGGTGGCGATGATGACCAGCTGTGCATGCATCCTGCTGTTGCTCAGCATCGTGGATCCGTTGGAGGGGGTCGGCCTGTCCTCGTCGGCAGCCAACAGCTCGTCGTTCAGCTTGATCGGCACAACGAACGCCGGCTCGAGCGAGCAGTAGGTGCCGTCGGAGACGTCCGGGCAGCCGCACACGTAGCGCGTCTCCGCGAAAAGACACAGGTGGCTGCAGCCGCCGTTGTCGCGCCGGCACGGGTTCAAGTCGTGCGGCTGTCGCTTGCCGGACACGGTACGTATCTCTAGCGCGCCGCGAAGGTTGAACCGAGCCACCTCCACGCTGGAGACGCTGTTCTTTGGGGCACGCAGGACCGACTTGTTGTACCAGTCCGTCCAGTAGAGGTGCGTGTTGGTGAGCGTGAAGCCGAACGGGTGTGTCGCATGCCCAATCACCTGTTGGCGCCGCCGACCCTCGAAGTCGCACAGCTCGATGCGGTCCTGCAGCGCGTCTGCCCAGTAGAGCCGCTTGGCGTCGAAGTCGATCGCCAGACCGGTCGGAAAGCCGAGCTCGAAGTCGATGACGCTGCGCCGGTTGGAGCCGTCCATGTACGCCCGCTCGATCTTCGGCATTTGGCCCCAGTCGGCCCAGAACAGGAAGCCGCGCTTCGGGTAGAGGACGATGGAGCGTGGATCGTCGAGCCCGGCGGTCAGCACCAGCTTCCGGCACGAGCCGTCTAGCCGCGCCACCTCGATCTTCTTCAGCGACGTGTCGGTCCAGTACAAGTTGTCCGCAAGCCAGTCAACGGCCAGTCCGTTCGGCGTGCTAAGCCCGGTCGCGACAACCACCAACGAGTCAGAGTAGTTGTTCATGCTGACGCGCCGGATCGTGTCCAAGTTCACGTCGGCGAAGAACACGTACGTGCTGTCGTAGTGGTAGTCCAGCACGACCGCACCGTGCACGCCCTCGATCGGCAGCACCACGTCGAACAGATCCGGCGTGTCCAACGATATACGCCCGATGCCCGTGCGTAGCGCTATCAGTAGATATTCCTGCAAAAACAGAGGCACCATGCATTCTGACCTTTTTGATACCTGTTTTCCTAGAAAGACGCGGGAAGACACTTACGTCCGGGAGCGTTTTACAGTCGGTGTCGCTGCCGTCGCGCATCGTCAGTCCCGTCGGGCACTGGCACGAGTAGCCGGTCGGGTTGCGCAGGCACAGATGCGAACACCCACCGTTCCCTTTGGCGCACACGTCCTCCAGCGGGTGTTCCTCTTCCTCGACCACCACCGTCAAGTCCATCAGCGCCTCCAGCCCGTGCGTGACGTTGCGAATGTGCTGCGGGCTATCCTTGTCGACGGAGTGCAGGGCCTTCGTGATCCAGTCGGTCCAATAGATCGACCGGGCCGTCAATGCCACCGCGTACGGGTGCGGTAGGTGCTCGACCACCTTCTGCCGGAGGTTGCCACCCAGAGCGCACGATTCGATGGTCTTCAGCTGCGCGTCTGCCCAGTAGAGACGCTTCTCTTTCCGGTCGACGCAGAGGCCGTTCGGCCAGCCAAGACTCTCGGTGATCAGGTCGATGCGGTTCCTACCGTCCATGAAGGCGCGCTCGATGCGCGGACTGACGCCCCAGTCCGACCAGAACAGATAGCCCGACTCGTAGTCGATCGCGAGGCCCCGTGGCTGCTCCAGCTCCTTCCACACCAGCGCACTGCGGAGGCTGCCCTCAAGGTCACTCACCTCTAGCACCCTCCGGGCAGCGTCGGTCCAGTAGAGCTGAGCGGCGTAGCACACCAACCGTCGAACAAAACGAAACAAAACGTGTTGTGAGAGCGCACCCAAAGTATAACGGGGCCCAGAACCCATCTGGGATTAGTGGAAATAGAACTTCGCCAGCGAATATCTAAACCCAGCATAGGTTAAGAGAAAGAATCCTGACCAGCTGGGGCATGTATTTAAAGCTAGCGTGGAGGAGTCTCTCTACTCTACTGTATCCCTCATTCGATTTTCCACCACCTACGTCCCCCTTTCCCCCTTTGTTCAATTTACTCAAAAGGTTTTGTTAGTTGATTGGCAAAGGTAATAATTTTTGGCATGTTCCATAGTCACTGATAGGTGTAAAGCATCGTCCTACCTTGCGTCCGATGGAGTCGACCACCAGCCCGTCGACGTTGGCCATGCTCTCGCTGTAGACCTGCCGGCTTTGCATGCCGTCGGGCGTGGAGCGCATGATGACGTCCTCGACCGTGTCGGACCAGTAGATCTCACCGGTACGCCTGTCGATGTCCAGCGTGACCACGTTGGAGATCGGTGGCAGCGGTAGCACCACATCGATCTTGTACTCACCGTCCAGCGAGACCTGGCGCACCTCGGTCCGGTGCGCGAACACGAGATAGTTCGACGGTCCACTTTTACACGTCTTTCCGTCGTCCTGTGTGGGTGAGTTTGGAAAGCGGCATCGGATCGGTTCGGTTAGTGGTGAGCTCTGGCAGGGGACGTTGTGGTTCCTTGTCTCCTGCGCCACTTACCTTCAGCTGGATGCCGATGGGGCAGGCGCAGCTGTAGCTGGACGGGTTGAGCAGGCAGATGTAGGAGCAGCCGCCGTTCTGGACGGCGCAAGGGTTGCGCGACTCGCGCCGGTTCCGGTGGAACACGCGGATGTCCATCAGGTCGGAGTTGTTCGCCAGAATCGTACGTCGCTCGTGGCCGGTGTACATATTCGCCATCTGGATGCTGTGCGTGTCCCAGTCCGTCCAGTAGACGCGCTTCTCGTACACGTCCAGCCCGAACGGGTGCCGGAGGCCCTCGCTGATCAGCTTGTTGCGCCCGGTGCCGTCGTAGTTGACGTACTCCAGCGACTTGGTGCCACCGTCGAGGAAGTACAGCCGGTGCTTTTCGACGTCGAGCGCCAGCCCGTTCGGCCACTGCAGGTTCTCCGACACGAGCGTGTAACGACCGCCGCCGTCCATGCCAGCCCGCTCGATCAGCGGGTTCGAGCCCCAATCCGACCAGAACATGTAGCCCTCGTCCGGGTGCACGACGATGTCGCGCGGCTTGTCCAGCCGCTCCCAGACGAGCAGGGCGCGCTGGCGGCCGTCGGTGGAGGCCGCCTCGATCCGGTTCGTGCCGGGGTCGGTCCAGTAGATCTTGTCCGTCACCCAATCGAGCGCCAGGCCGGCGGGCGAGATCAGGTTCGAACGGATGATCACCTCCTGTTGGCTGCCGTTGATGAACGCCCGGCTGATCACGCTCTTGCCCACATCCGTCCAGTAGATGACGTTCTTGCGGGCGCACCAGTCGACCGCCACCGTCGACTTGATGCCGTCCAGTGGTAGCACCATGTCGACCGGGTTCGGGCTGTCCAGCTGGCGCACACGCACGTCCTTCTTGCGCGCGATCAGCAGCAGCTTGTCCGGCACGGTCGTGCACGCCTGCTGGTCCACCTTGAGCGTCAGCCCGATCGGGCAGGCGCACCGGCGGTTGGTGCGGTTTGGCAGGCAGAGGTGCGAGCAGCCGCCCGGCCGGCCGGCCTTGTCCGGCGCGCACCGGCTCGGGTAGTCCGGCTGGCGCGACGGGTGGTAGCTCTGGATGCCCATCGGGAAGTGCAGCCCATCTTGCACGACGCGGAAGCCGCGCCCGGTGATCTTGTGCGCGGTGGCGACGGTCTTCGTGTGCCAGTCGGTCCAGTACATCGCGTCCTCGAACAGGGCGAGTGCGAACGGGTGCGGAAGGTTGTTGCTAAGAATCTTGCGCCGGGCGCGCCCATCGAAGTTGGCCGCCTCGATGACGTGCTTCGCGTCGGCCCAGTAGA
Source organism: Anopheles plumbeus (assembly GCA_034621735.1). Classification (NCBI taxonomy): domain Eukaryota; kingdom Metazoa; phylum Arthropoda; class Insecta; order Diptera; family Culicidae; genus Anopheles; species Anopheles plumbeus. The sequence continues at coordinate 307,201 of JAOEFI010000001.1, read as the reverse complement.
TCCGGTCGCTGGTGTAGTCGATCGTCAGCCCGTTCGGCCAGAAGATGGCTTCCGAGATGATGGTCGCCCGCTCCGAGCCGTCCATGTACGCCCGCTCGATCTTTGGCACCGTGCCCCAGTCGGTCCAGAAGACGCACCCCTTGCCCGGGTGGGCGGCGATCGCGCGCGGCTTGTCCAGGTCGTTGGCGGCCAGCACCGCCCGCATCTGGCCGTCGAGCGTGCTCACCTCGACGCGCCGCGTGCCCGAATCGGTCCAGAACAGCAGGTCGTGGATCCAGTCGACCGCCAACCCGCCCGGCGACTCCAGGCCCCACTTGACCACCTCGCGTACGCCGCTCCCGTTCAGCTGCGACCGCTTGATCACGTCTATCGAGACGTCCGTCCAGAACAGCAGGTCGCGCTTGTAATGGTAGTCGAGTGCGATCGCGTTCGGCAGCCCCTTGGCGATCGAGGTGTACAAGTTGTTCGACAGCGACACCTGTCGGATGTCGGCCCGGTTCGCCAACAGTAGCTTCACCGAGCCGCCGACCGCCTTGCAGCTGCGCTGGTCCGGCCGGATGACGTAGCCCTCCTGGCACGTGCACTTGAAGCCGCCCGCCACGTTCGAGCAGCCCTGCGAGCAGAGCGGCACCGTCACGATGCTGCACTCGTCGATGTCGGTGCAGTTGTAGGTGTTACCGTGCAGCAGATACCCAGCCCGGCACGAGCACTCCTCCCGCCCGCTGTAGGCCGTCACACAGAGCTGCTCGCAGCGCGCGTGGGCCCCGCACGGATGCACGATGGGACACCGCTGCTCGTCCTCGCCGCTCGCGCAGTCGCTGTGGCCGTCGCAGACGTGCTTCTGGTTGATGCAGACCCTGCGGGACGCGCCAAGAGCACACCAAAGAGTACGATTGGCATTGGCGAACGGTCAGCAGGACCCTAAACCCTCCCTCCACTACCATTCCCACCGTCCCTTCAATACTTACGGATCGCGGGAGCTGTTCCGGCTGCCCGAGGGGCAGAGGAACTGGTTCAGCTCGCACTTGACGTCGCAGTCCTGCTCGTCCTCGCCGCGCCGGCAATCCGCCGACCCGTCGCACACCCACGAACGCTGCAGGGTGCGTGAAAGAGAAGGTACGTATCGTATGAAGAAATCATTTCTTGGGCAGTTCACGGGCAGTGCGTACCAATATACAGCGGCTGTCCTTGCAGGTGTACTCGTCCGGCGAGCAGGTCCGGCCGGCCACACGGTCGGCCGGGCAGTTCTTCTCGTCCTCGCCGTTGTTGCAGTCCTGCTTGTCGTCGCAGCGCCACTGGAGCGGGATACAGTCGCCGTCGTCGCACTTGAACTCGTTTATCATGCAGTCGGCCTGCTTCTTCGGGCAGTTCTCCTCGTCGCTCCAGTCGCCGCAGTCATTGTCGCCGTCGCACCGGAAGCGCATCAGCACGCACCGTCCGCCCGGCCCGCCCATGCCGCCCAGGGCGCCCTTGCATTTATACTCGCCCTCCGGGCAGTTCTGCATCGGCCGGTCGCAGTTCGCCTCGTCCGACTCGTCGATGCAGTCCGTCTCGCCATCGCACTCGAACGTGGCCGCGACGCACGAGCCGTCCTTGCAGTGGAACTCCTCCGGCGTACACCTGGAAGGGAGAGGGCGGACAGTTTGCAACCCGCTTAGTAGCAGCAACTAACGACGCTCCACTACAGCATGTCTACTATCCTCATCTCTACTTTACTGATTTTGGACCCTCAGAATCAACTACTTAGGATTTAAGTACTACAAAGACCAAGCGATGAGAAATCAAATCAAAGACATGCGGTCCGTTATCTGCCATGCGGGCAGTTATCGGGGCCTTGCCACCCGAACCGATCGTGGACAGACTAACAGGGGCAGACGACCGCTATCGCTTGGGGCCCCCTGGTGGCGCGGTGGCCATCTTGCCAGGCAGGTCCATAAAAGAAGGGGCCCGCGAGCGAGCTGCCCTCTGTCTCTAAAAACCAAGTGAAAAAAAGACGTCTGAAAACAACCAGACAAGTGGAAAAAGTATACTCGAGCAGTGGTTAGTTGTTAGGAGTCCGTTTTGACGACATTGATAGAGAAATGTGGCAGTACTGCACCAGGCGCAGCAACAATGTTTGGTTTACTGCATCCCGGACTACGACTACGTTCACAGCCGCGATACTTTGGTGACAGAGTAGTTTGGTGCCAGAGGAGTAGAAGGCTCGGTTGCATATCATTATCGCCCTCGTCGAGCCAGACGAGTACAGGTCCCTAACCATCGCGTCGGAATTTAGCTTAATTTATTTATTTATTCAGTGTAATCTTCAAGCTCGCCATTTCTTTGGATGAATTTTAAAACAATCAATACGGATTAACACACCGTAAGCATTAAGATATCGACATCGCGGCACAAAACGTAGGCACTTCCTGCACACTGGTAAGGACACGTTAAAGTAAAAATAATTAATACAGCTCATTAAACGACATTAATAAAACACGGTATCGCTCATAGCGGTTCTATTTAACCATACTGCGTGTTGCTCCGTTCGAATTAGGTGACCGTTACAATGACCTGCCCGGGAATACAGGGCGGAAAGAGATATAGAAAAAATAAATTTTATTCCAGAAATTATCAGTGAAACTATTCACAAATATTTTCGCAAAGTCTGAAGTTAAATTCTTGATTCTTTTTATTGTTATAAACGATTTAGGGAGGGTTCATCGTTGAGTGCCGGAGCGCTAAAACACGCTAAAAAAGTGTACTTAAGGATTGATTGAGGAAATTAATAGAAGTGTCATCAACTTACTAGAAGTATCAAGAAAATACTAGAAGCTTCAAGACATTGCTAGCCAAATTCAACAGTGCCTTGATCCAAGAGTTGTTATAACTTTTTTTTTTTACATTTCTTCTCAAACCAATTTCTATTCCAGCTGTCCAAACAGTTTAAGTTTTCAACCAATCGTGTTGAAAGTTGGCAGCTGCTTTCATTCATTCTGTATTAATATTCGTACAAATACACAATTTTATGTTCTACCATTGTGTCTATACCGGCATACCCGTGTATGCGTTTCATTTTTAAACTCATATAACTTTGGCTCCTGCTGTCGTAGAAATTTTAAAGTTTCATTATTCTATCCAAAACCGGTGTGTTCTTCGCATATTCCAAGGCCAGTGTCGTTAATCAGAAACCTATTTTAATGACAAGTTTTGTCAAAAACCCCTTTCCCAATACCTGCCATACCCGGGTATTAATGGAAAGAAAAATATCAGTTTCCAGGCTAAAAGAATAAATATAATTAGAAAATAGTTTAATTTCATCATATATACGTAGATTATTTGTTATCTTTTGGAAACTACAACATTTTATATTATTTATTCATATATTATGTAGTATGTGTCTGAGAACTGAGGAAGGGCCGAGAACACCGGTGTTGTGCCATCCCTTGCCCTATTGTAGAACTATTGATGAAACAAAATCTTCATCGCTGAAGATTATCTTTCTGAAGAACTCTTATCTTTCGACTCACTACTGTGTTTTGGCCGCTAGGACGCCTCTTCGTCCGAATCTGCTAACCCTGCAAACCGACAAATTTTATCATCATCTTCAGCTTCATTAGCAAAATAAAGATGTTGACGCTCATCTTCACTATCAATTTCAAAACAGTGACTGCATTCACCTTAACATATGGGAATATTATATGCTGAAAGTTTCAGTTAGTTACATACATTAATTATATTTAAAACTAAAACGTGACGAGAGCATACTTTGGATGCGCAAAATTATCGTGGCTGGTTTAATTGATGTCCCTTGATGTTCCACATCGTTATGACATGCAGGTAGCAGTACAACAAAACTGTTCCTTATTGAAATATTTGAACATTTGTACATATTTGCAAACACTGCCGCAAAAACTAAATGCCACCAAATGAAATGTTCCATTTCGCAAATGCGCTTCGTCGGTTTCGCCTTCCGTAGAGATAAATAGGAGCGCCGAAAGCCGCTTTCGTTTTCGGCGCAAAACCGAAAAAATACTTCCTTTTTTTACTTTTTACGGTCCTCCCTATTGTGTTATTGTGCAGACTGTACTATGGCAAAAATATGGCGTTTTTTGAAACTGCCGAAACGGCAACACTAAGCATCCCGCAGGCATCGAGAACTCGAACGGAACAAAGGTGCGGCAAATATTATTCGGTGCGCGCAAACATGGAAAACATCATGTAATCCAACATCAATGGTGCGCTTCCACGAACTATAAAAGCCTGCTGAACTCGGCCCATCGGAAACCTTCGCATGGCATGTATATATATGTATCAATAGTGTTCAATAGTTACTTCTCGGAACCAATGACAAAATGTTCGTCCGGTCCATGGGTAGGCCGAATGTGTTTTTGAATCGGCAGCGGTTTGGAAATTTTCCATTCGATGCGACATCTGAAACTGGAGATATTTGGGATTGAACACGTCAGTCCTACCGCCGCGTAGCCGATTGATTGCAGGCTGTTTGGTTGACGTCAAACGGGGTGGCCTCTATAGACAAATTTCCCCAATCAATTATGCCTTATTTGGTAATGAAATTGAACACCGCGCTCCGTATAACAGCGCTGCCGGTGCACGATTCTGGGACACCTATGTTTTCCAAACCGGTCACGATGCGAGCGGAGCCGGACGAAAATGAGACCCCCGCATTATGCACAGGCCCCTTTTTACGCACCCAACTGATTAAAGTGACGAATTTTCCTCCGGCCACCCCCTGCATCCAATGCGGACGAGGCAACCTTGACGACCCGGACCCGGACGCATCAAGCTGAACGCTAAAGTTGCCGAACTATCGAACAGCAGCCACTCGAGCAGAATAACGTGGCCAGACTTCGTATCCGCATCCTTCAAGCAAGTGCGTCCGCACGGTTAAAGTTCGGCCGGTTTTATGCATATGGGCGATGCCGTAACCAACGGTAACGCCCTACTTCCGCACACATTCCGTAGCACACAGTTTACGCTCGCCGGGCCTCGAAATGTAAATATGTTTTCGCGTATGGATTCACGCGAAACGATAAATACGAGCAGCTGGTGGGGAGGGTTTGGGAGGGTGAAGGATAGTGCGGCCGCGGCGGCAAAAAGACAACAAAAGTATTCACAGTGAGCGCCACCGGATGTATCGCGTTCCGGGAAAAAGCATACGGTAATAATTGGCTGTATTGTTTTTCACCGACATGTGCGTGGGAAAGTTGCCCGTAGGTGAAAATAACTTTGTAATGCAGTAGCACTTCAATTATGCGAACTCCGATCAGCCGGATCGTTTTTAGCAACAGAAACTAATTGCATTTCCCCGTCCACAATTTCGCCCGCGGGTGGGAAACTTTTGCCTCTGTTCCCCGAAGCGGAACAAGCCATATCAATGAACAATTTACACCGTCCGAGTATAATATGTGAATGTACTGCCTTTTCGTTTAATTAATTCAAAATGCGTACGGTAGCAAGGGCAGAAGGGCTCCTATTTTTAAACATACAGTACATGCTCCGCATCCGGTCTGCCGAGTAGCCGATTTTCCTAATGGATTCCGGTTCGAAGTCGGATTCGGAAGATGAGCGTTCTGCTGTAGTGAAGTATGCGTCCCAGATACATCGCAATGTTGCCGTTCCATCACAAAACGGGCCACGATTTATGTGTTGTGATATGTTTTCACGTTTTATCTTCGTCATGCCCTGTGGTGTTTTTTTTTTTCGTTTTTATTTATGCAAAGGTGATGCATTCATTTGATGTTGAGCGTGATGATGTTGGTTGTTAGTTTAATCCTTTTGGAGCGAGGTAAAAATAGCTAAGATGCCTGCCCGAGTCTAAATCAGTGTATGGCAGGCGCGTGGGGTGGCTCCAGTTCCACTTCAGGCGAATTACTTAAATCTGTGTCCTTATCTGAATCCGGGTGTAGCTTCGTTTGCCAGCAACGGTCGCAGAGCAGGAGGGTCAGAGAGAGAGAGAGAGAGAGAGAGAGAGAGAGAGAGCGAGAGAGATAGAGGAAGAGCGAGCACGGGGTTCGGTCTTCTGGAGCAGTGATACCTCTTGATCAGTTTTGCTCCGTTTGGCCTCGTTCCGGGTGAACCAGATAATCCTAAGGATACCTCCGGCCTCTCGAGCCTACATGGCAACAGCAGCAGCCATTATGGAAGCAATTAGTAAGCGTGGAGCGATCTATTAGACCGGGCAAAACGATACCCCCTCCCAGCCCAAGCCACCGCCCCCCCCCCCC
>JAOEFI010000001.1:274184-290988 GCA_034621735.1 Anopheles plumbeus | reverse complement strand
CCCCCCCCCCCCCCCCGGATCGTTCGACCTCGACGTTGTGGTGGCGGTGCGCGAATTCCACGAATAGTTCTGCCGGTTCCGAAGAACCATGAAACCATATGGCCATGGTCGCCATGGAGCTTACCGTACGCTAGCTGGCTGACTTTTCGCCTCAGTCTGTGTTCCGCCCACGCTCACAACAGCTGTTCGGTCGGATGTAATCGACCCTGCGGAATCTAAGCGTTTATCTACCATCTTACTTCGCGCCCTTCACAAACTTCTTCCGCTCCCTCCTCCCTCCCTTCCTCGCCAACCCGCGCCCACCAGATTCCTAGCCCGAACCCCACCCAAAACAAACATGAAGCATGGTGAATAGGTACGTACCATCGCCGACGAGCAGGTGCAGCGTCAGGAGCGGCACGAGCAGCAGTAGCGTCACGGCCAGGTGGGCGAACCCGCCGGTGCAGCCTCCGCCGAACGGGTGGTGGCAGCGGCGGCGGCGGCGGCGACCGCGGCAACCTGGCTGCCGATGACGGAGCCGGCATCGCAGTTCCACCGACTGCAGACTCATCGCTGGCTGCCCGAACCGGAGCGGTGGCCTCCGCCTGCTGCAGCAGCTACCTGCGCTCCGGCTGCGGTGGTTGTTTTTGTTTTGGTTCAGTGTTTTTGCCTTTCCGGCTACCGTATTCGCTCTCGCTCCTGCTCCTGCACTGGCTAGCCTTGTCGGTTTTCTTTCCTTTTTCGTCCCCGGTCGGGTTGTACTTGCTGCTCGTGTCGATGTCGTCGTCGATGTCGTCGTCGACGGCGTCATCCACCTGCCAGTCGTTGCTGACGTTGTACTCGTCGTCTTCGTCGTCGCTCTATTTTCGTCCCCTTGCCGTAGGTCACTGGCTTGACGTGGGTGTGGGAAACACGCTGTGTCTAGTCGCTAACAATGTGTCGGTCGCCAGGTAGCGAAACTTCAAACAACTAGCAGCACGCTTCCGCACGTTCGGCCCTTCCGTAACGTTCGCACACACGTTCACTCGCGCGAGGGAAATGCCGCCCCATATCGCGGTACGCGGGACGGGTCGGCCGGAACGCTATACTTCCAGGCCACTGCCACCGGCGACGCCGCCGCCCTTCGTCCCCGTTTACCGCGCGCACGTTCGCCTGTTCGCACCTTTGTCCCTTTTCGCCCTGGCCGCGTCGCGTCGCGGCCCTGCCGCCGAAGCCGAAAAAAACCGTCACTGAACCACCCAAAAGGGGTTGCTGGAATTTCACACGGAACAGTTTCTACGGGGCAATATTGCTTCAAGTTCAGGCAGGTGGAACACACGCACTACCACACTTCGACAATAGTCGCTGAAAAATTGCTAATCAATCTGGTGCTCCGCTGCTTACTGACATACAGCGCATACATTGCTCATTGGATACATGATGATTTTTGGTGAGGTTGTTGTTGGCCGTTTTTTCGCACGCTGCAATTGAACGCGCGGGTCGCGCGCGCTTTCGCTACGCTGGTTCTTTTTTTTCCTTGTTTGTTTTTTTTCTTTCTTTTTTTGATTATTAATTTTTTTTATTTATTTTTTTTTTTGCTTTTAGAATTTGTTTCTGATCGTCCGTTTTTTTTTTTTTTTGTTTACTGCTTTCGCTTTCGCCTTTTGTACACTCTCGACACTATTTGGTAACTGTTGCGATTCGTTTTGTTGTTGCTGCTGGTGCCGTTTTTAGTAGTTGTTGTTGCCGTTGTTGTTGCTGCTGTTGTTTTGTTTTCTCCTTCGTTCGCCGTCCGTTCGTTTCCGCTATGTCGCTATGTTTTGTACGAGGAAATCTCGCGTACCAGGCTCCACTCTGGCCGACAAGGTTTTCACTCGTTTAGCATCTTCTTTTATAGCCGTTGCTCATGACTGGCGCGTCTCATCCTGTGACGGAGTGACGGAAGAAGCGGAACGTGAAAATGGGTCGGATTAAAGTTTGCGAGGTTTGGACGGCGGGCGGGTTTGGACTCCGGGTTCGGTCTAGGGCACCGACTAACCGGTGGACACCGGTGCAGCTCATCCATGCAGTGGAAGACGCCTGCCAGTACGTTTTCTGCATAACGCTGGGGCCTACGTCTACGTACATTAGCAGGACTAGCAGGGCACGTACGTGAACGCATGCATACGCGTGTATCGACACGTGCCGCCTGTACCACGGTGTGTATACGGATGCCATACGTCATGTATGTGCCCTTGCTCGGCTGTTGGGCTAATGCACGAAGGAGACTCGCCACAAGTATCCTTTGGCACGGGGATGAGCACACGCATTCTCATACATACCAACGGGAGGACGAGGGATGGGGGTGGTCGGAGGCAGACACACTTACAACCATACACACATACAGTGACAAAACAAGCATACAACCACACAGCCACACAGCAGGGAATCAGTTGGTTTTGTTTCATGCCTATTGCGTACTGCCCTACGACCCCGCGGCACGTAGGTGAGCGCCAAGGCCCTCTGGCTTCCGCCGAGAAGTTACACCCTTTCTACACAGTGCATTTTACATCACACTGCTGGCGACCGCATTCCAAACCCTCATGCCCTGATGCCCCATCGCCGAGCGCGCCTGGTGGTCAAGTGGCCAGCCAGCGTTCGGAATGCTCCATCACCTCTATCGCTGTTCGAATCGCTTGATTGCTGTGCTTCGGCTGTTGAACATCCTGGTGGCCATCTGCAACGGTGCTTCGACGTCCGTCGCCGCCTGGCAACCTTCCCGACGGTGCGGTGTCCTCCACATCCCCAACTGGTGCATGGTCCGCTGCGGTGGTTTAAAAAAATCACACACACACACACTGGCAAACACACAATCACTAGCGCCCGCACGCTTGGTTCGCTATCTTGGGTCACTCGGTCCACCACCGTCGCCAGAACGCCGGGCCTGAGCAGGAGTGCGCCCTATCGCACCAGCAGAACATTTGTAACTGACTGCGACTTACAGCATCTCAACTCTCAGATCCTTTCGGGTGCTACACCGCATTCGGGTCACAGCATCCCTTCGGCTTCCAGAGAGGGATGCGTGTGTGTGAGAGAGAGAGAGAGAGAGAGAGAGAGTTCGTGTACGTGCGATAAGAGAGTGGCTGAGCCTAGTGGTCAGCGGGTGGCAGGCGGTTGGTGGGATCAGCGAGGGTGAACCGCGAGAAAGAACGAGAGGGAAGCAGAGCAACCGAACAACACGCGGCAGCGATAAGGAGTATGGCGGCGAGTCCACGTTGGCTGATCGTGTGTTATTGTCCTGCCGTGGGTGATATTCGGCCACTCAGGCTGGCACTCACGAGCACGAGCCGACACGGAGACTTCGGGCGCGCGCTTGGAGCGACCAACGGTTGAGAGCATCGTTTTCGCTTACATAATACGACCACAGATAATGGCATCGGCAGCATCAGCATCGGCAGCAGCATCATCAGCAGCATCACCAGCAGCAGCATTAGCAGCAGCAGCAAGTGAGGCGTGAGTTGCATCCGAATGCGCAGATGCAGGATGAGCAACGGATGCTGCACGCCGAAATACGCCGACACCGACCCCAAGCCACCGAGCGCCCAACGAGCTCAACTGACTCGCTGCACCGCTGACCCTTCGAAACCCATTCAGTCACCCCCTCCTCCTCCGCCAAAATAAACGAGGACTTCCTCTTCCATCCGATAAATCCCGAAATAAAGACGAAACAAATAGGACCCTAGTGGCCTGCCACGGTTCCCGCCACTGCCCGCCAACTTCCAACACTCCAATCCTTCTACATCCCCCTCTCGTCCCGAGCAGCCCTTCCACCATCACGGTACGGCTAAACTAATCACCGATGCCGCGGCCTATGGCCCTCTCCTGTAGGAGGTCCTGTCCAGCATGCATCCTTGCACTCGGTGCTGCGCAATAGAGCAGCTCACTCCCACGTGACGGCCGACGGTTGGCATACGGTGTACGTTCTTGATGGATGTATTACCCCCTTTTTGCAGTCCCCTCAACGCGCGGCCTAACCCAACGGGCTTCCCGCCATACGGATATATTTAAATAGACACGCGTGTGAAATATTTCACTCGGATCACAGGTGCGAAAGTTCAAATGGCCGTTAACCAAGGAGAGCCAGACGAACGCAGTGCTTTACTGTAGGCCCCGAAACCGTTTCAGGCGCCATACGGAATCAATAATCAAGTAAGGGCGTGTGCATGCATGCGTTGCTTTTTTTTTTTCCTTTCATTTCAAATGTTGTCCATTCCGGCCGTCGCTCCGGCCCAAGACCCAAATTGCCAACATTAGAACCGTTTTACCAATCTTTGGTGCGTTCGTCGGGAGTTGGCGTTTTGCAGTGGAAAGTTTCTGCACCCAGAGGCAGGTTCCTCGCCCATCGAGAGCGGCCTGCTGATCGCAAATAGCGACCATGGCAGCTATTCACCCGGGTTCCTCCAACTAACCACAACTCAACTGGCAGGGGCGGGTAGGTGGCATCCGGGAAGCCCGGGAATGCTGATGGCAACGTCATTACTGTTTATCATCAAACTAATTCTGTTCCACCCATCGATTCCAATACTGTCGCCACTGCTCGCGCGCACAGGCCTCATTATTCCTTTAGAAAAATTCAATATTGAAATACGCAATTCTGACTGTCAATAAGCTCATTAACGGGCCTAAAATAGCACATCCCATAGAAAACGTGGCCGCCAGTAGAACGCTGCCAATTTTCCACCTGGCAGCATCCGCCACGCCAAGAGAAGCCGCAGTCGGTTCGCGGGGTTTTTCACCACCAGAGGGTTCCTGTTACCATCGCTTCGGTCGCGAAGTCGGCGGTCTGTTTTTAGCATCATAAATAATACATGAAATCAAAACACAATTATGCCTGCCAGACCAGTGTTTTTTGGTCTGGGTTTATTTATTTATTTCATTTCGCCTGGGCATCGCCTAAGACCGACCGAGCGACCGGCAGAAAGCGACCAATCATCGTGCAGCTTCCAGCCAAATAAACTGTCCTCACTGCCCTGGAGCGATGGACCTAAGTAAATAGAGGGCCACACAGTTTTCCCCCGCTCGGACATCTCTATTCAAAAAATATAGTTGCAAGAAACGCGCAGAAAAACATCCAAACGGGACCAACAGGTATCTCCGTCAGCATCCTTCCCAAGCAAAGAAGAAAAACAAGTTAATAACTACCGAACAACATTCTCCGGTAGCAACGAGTGACCATCCCGGTAACGTCATAAGTCTGCTAAGTTGGAAACCAACTAATTTGAGAAAAAAAAAACAAACAGCAAACATGCCGCATCGTTTCCAAGTTGTTTGGGGTCCTTGTTCGAGCACGACGCTTCATTCGTCTCTAAAAGATCGCTGTTCAGGTTTTCCCGCCGCTGGCAGTAATATTTCTTTTTTTATTGCGGTCTTGGAAAACAATCCGAATACGGACATTTGATTGTGGCGAAGCTCTATTATGCCCATACGCGTAGGCATTTCTGCAATTAAAATTCTTAAAAAAGAAAATTTGATTCCATTACATACGGCGTTGCTTCCAATACAAGCGTACAGAGTATTGACCACTTGTACTGCACGAAACCCTGGAAAAACTTTATTTCCATTCGTTTCCGGCAAAAGTTTACCAGGCGTAAAGTTTTCCAATCACTGCGCCATCAATCGAAGGAATATGATACCACCGTGCGTGTAGAGAGTAAAAGGGCAGATAGGTAAGAAATAGCCAAACGCAAACCTTCAATAACAACTTCAATATGAGCGCATTAAATGCGCATTTAGTGGACTGCGAAAACGGCAATGTAAGTAATGTGTGAAGCGTTCTTGAACGAGGAATCAAAACAGGAAATGGTGCAGAAAGTTAATAGTTTGCCTGTTTACACTTTACTTCGTCGTTATCTACTACAAAAAAAATGCTACGAACAAGCATGCCGAAAACCAAATAGTTCATGTTAGAATTCTCTCGATCAGCTTTTCAGAATAACGCAACAATATAGATAGCAGATAGCAATAGCAGATATTCTAGAAACAACTAATCCAGAAATACATAGCCTTCAAAAATACAAGATCAAAAATCAGCATGGATTCCATATTCCATATTTTCGATTTGTACGGTTCTTGTTCCTACCAGTTCTCCAGCAGTTGAGCAAACTATATACTGTTTTTTGATGCATGGGATTGTTGCTTCTTTTCAAGAGGATATTTTCAAAAACGACAAACACATAGTGGTTCATTTCCCTGAAGACTTTTATCAAAAACTTTAAATTTAAAGGACGAGGGAAATGAGCCACGCCTTAATTGCATACTTTTTGGGGCTTTCGGTAAAAGTCTGATAGCTTTGCAGACAGCACCTGAAGGTATACAATTTCCATACACATGTGTTATTAACCGACCCTTCAACTCGTTCACCCACCCGCTAACAGCCCACGCCATGACGTACGGATTTCGTTGTCTTTATGCATAATACATGCGCTGAAAAGGAGCAGTAGACGCCCAATGTAGGTGAAACTACCGTTAAAGGTGCGGTAGACAGTATGGCGCCCCTAAAATTCAGAGCACACCTGAGCCTGCTTGGTTTCACCATAGTAGAGGGGGACTGTCATGCATGCACGGTGCCATAATCAGGAGCAGCAGTAACGGCCATTCTCTGTAGACCAGATACGAAATTACGTCTATTATTATGGCAAATCCAACGTGTCACTTTTGAGCTGTCAAAAGGGATGACTGGCCGAATAATCGCTGTCAGTTGCATACAGTCTGTTGCATCAGTGATGATGTGTGCCTCAAGACCACGAACGCGCTTTCATAAGTTCGAGTAATTTGATTTCCAAATTGTAAATTTATTTCGATAGATACCAGCAATCTGGAAGCATTGTGCGACGCGTGCTTTGTGCAAGCTACATGTTTCAGTGTGATTTAGATTTCAACAATCGAGACGTACCAATTACCTCACAGGGAGCATTAACCTCTAAACTTTCCGTTCTTCGGAAATAGACGCCTGCCACATGTCAATTTCAGAGAAGAAAAAACGCGTTTTCATTAGTTCGAATAATTTGATTTCCAAATTGTAAATTTATATCGAAAAATACGAGCAATCTGGAAGCATTGTACGACGCGTGCTATGTGCAAGCTATATGTTTAGGTGTGATTTAGATTCCAACAATCGAGACGTACCAATTACCTTATAGGGAGCATTAACCTCTAAACTTTCCGTACTTCGGAAATAGACTGCCTGCCACATGTCAACCTCCAGCAAACAAAATGTCGGCGATGATCCGGACATGTTGGATTTGCAATCGAATTTCAGTGAACAACAGGTATGTTGTCTAGTAGGCATCATAGTATGTAGAGCTTTCTAAAGTGTAACTTGTGACACGCACAGGCCAAAATAACTGCTCTTCGGGAGATTATTCGACAAACCGAAGTAGTCAACGACATGAAAAATGCGACTGCACAAGAGAAAGTGAAAAATATTGCACAGCGTTTGACCCACTTTAAGACGAAAGTTACCACAGCCCGTTTAAATCGAGCCGGCAGTGGTAACACTACGGCACAGTCCCCAACTGCGCACCAGAATCCACAACAACAAGCCGAGCGTCTGGATACCAGCAATGCATCATTCCAACGGGGCCGATCGGAGTCATCCGGTATGGAGAAATGTTCGTTGCTGCGGCAGCAAATTGAGCAAAACCGGCTGAAAATGGCGGAACGGGAATCGTGCCAACGAGAAATTGAGGAAAAGGTCATCGAAATCAAACACAAGCTAGAGACAACCCAACAGAGCTTGGAAAGATCGACGGAACTCGATCGCGCACGGTCTTACATCAGTGGGCTAGATACGATAGCGTCGTTCGGATTCTCCGAGCCCTTGCATAGACGTGAAGCTGCATTCAATCAAACGATCCATTTGTCCGACCATACACCCATAATGAACTCAACGGCATACGATGGCTGGCAAATTAGTGAGTCATCGTTTAACGAACAGTCCAAGAGATTTCCAGAGTATCGCTATCAACCCTCTCAAGCCGTGACAACACAAACCGAAACCGACGAGCTGCTAGAGCGACAGGTAAACGTTCTGGAAGAATGTATACAGGAGAAAAATAGTATTATTGATGAGCAAATACGCACGATATCGAAATTGGTCAACAATATAACTGGTTACGAAAGTGACTGGAACCAACATATCGCTACACATCACGATCTATCGTTAATAACAGAGCTTCGGCAAATGCAGGTTCGTTCAGCTATACAATTGATGTTTAAAAAAACTGTACTTGCCTACACAAGACCGGAAATATTATCATTTTCTTTTCCATTTCCTCGTTTCTACGCAGTTGGTGTTACTACAAAAAGCTCATAAAATAACGGGCCAGGAAGCAGCAGATCGTCTGATGGAGAGCTACGGATACGATCCGGTACAAAAACTAACAGAAACACTCCATCAACCGCGGGATGAGGAAGGTAAAATTGTTTCAACATAGCGCTAGAAAAGTGGACGCTTCTAGTTATTAATACATAGAAATTTCAGCTCCCCAAAAAGCCCTAGATGAAGACTGCGACACTGTTATAAAGGAAGAATGCATGAATCACCACAACGAGTTGGAGAAAATAGCTTCGCTCGAGCAAACGATAGCTTCCAAGGACATCGAGATGGAACGACTGAACCAGCAAATGACGGAGTTGCGCCATTCGCTGGAGGAAAAAACCATCGAATTTAACGTTATGACCGCCAACGTTTCCGTCCTGCAGGAGAAGTTGAAAAATAGCAGCCCGAAGCCACTGTTTCCGCGTTCGGCGGACGAGGAGATCGAAACAGAAACGTCCAAATTGAAGCAGCAGCTCGATGAATCGAACAAAACGATGATCAAATGCAAACTGCGCATCAAGCAGCTGCAGAAACAGGTAGACACGTTCAAGAAAACGTCCAACGTTCACGAGGAGGTGGCCAGCCTGACCGAAGAAGTCAGCGTACTGTCGCAGCGGTTAGCGGTAGCGGAGGGAAGGAAAACCAGTCAGACTGCACTCGAAGCGCTCACCGACGGGACTACGCTTGCTCCGGAGGTGCAGAAGCGAATCGAAATACTGGAGCTAACGTGTCATAACCAAGCATCCGCGATGCAGTTGCTAGAGGAGCAGAAGAACGATTTGAGTGAAGATTTGTGCCGCACCCGAAACGAGCTACAGACGCTCAATGAGCAGACGACGGTTACCGACAGCGGCGATAATGGTCGGATAGCGAGCCAAATGTTGTCTATAGAGCTGGAGGAAAAGCTGGAGAAGTGTTTAGCCGACAAAAGCGAGCTCACGAAGGTGCTGCACAGCTGGGAGGCTGAGAAGGCGGAGCTGAAGCAGAAGTTGAAGCAGTGCCTTGAAGAGAACGCCGAACTGTTGAGCAGAATTGAAAAGCTTAGCATCGAAAAGGTGAGCTCGGCTGAGTCGATCGAAATATTGGAGAACTTGACGCTGCACGAAAAGCAGGAAATGGAGAAGTCCGAGAAGCGCGCTCTTGGCCGAGCGGATGAAGCGGACGGCAAAGCTGCCATGCGTGACTCGAAGGAGGATTTGAACGAAAGTTTGCTCAAACTGATGGAAGAAAGCAAGGAGCTGATGGATAAGGTGGAGCTGTTCACCGACGAGCGACGCGAAGTACTTGAGAAACTGGATGCCATCTCCATCGAGAACCAGGCGTACATCTGCGAGCTGGACAAATTGAAAGAGGTGAACGAACAGCTGCGCAGCTACAGCGTGGAGCTGGTGTCGGCAAAGTCCGACCTCGAGGACAAGTTGCGCATGACAACCGACGAGAAGGAGAGCATCAGACACGAACTGGACACGGTTAAGGTAAAGAGGACGGGAGACGAGGACAGCTGCGGCACCGCGTCCACTGCCGTCCAGACGCTGGCCGCATCGCCGACGAAAGAGACGCCGTTCGTCAAAGATCTTTACCAGCAGGCCCTGGTCGCGGTGGAAAATGAAGTGATCAACTTTAACAAAAACAAAGATAAACAGAAGAAGCTGCAGGTGTCGAAGAAGCTGACGGCAAATGTGAAAAATCTGCTCATAATGAGCAAGCAGCTGCTGGACGAATACGACACATCCCTTATCGAGCGTACGTTGTTATGTGAGCAAATTGCGCTGCTGTCGCAGCAGATGGAATCCTTGAGGCAATGCGAACGTATTTCCACTGACGACAGTAAGGATAAAGCTGCGAGTGCCCCGGAGGCGAACGTTGATGTGATCTCGAGCTGTCAGGAGAGGAATGAGCTGGAGATGGGCTGCGAGAAGGGCTCCGACGACGAACCAGAGCTGCTGAAATTGGAGCTGAACAGTAAAAATGAAGAAATTCGTACACTGAAGGTGACCATGGAAGCGGAGGCTAAAAACAAAACGTCGGAAATGCTGTACATCCAACAAGAGTTGCTGGACGCGCAGGCCGAGATAAAACAGCTTCAGCTGCAGGCGGCCCATATAGAGGAGCTGAAGACCAAGTACGACCATCTTCACGCTGAGCAAGTTGACCGCGACGAGACGATCGAAAAGCTGCGGGCAAAGCTACAAAGCTCGAACCAAATCGTACAGCAGCAACTGGAAGCGATAGCCACACTGGACGGCCGGCTGATTGAGTTATCCCGATCCGCCGAAGAGTACCGTTACCGGCTGGAGGAAAGTAACAGCAAGGTCGAGGAACTGACCGGTCTACTAGGCAGCAGAAACGCGGACGAAGCAGATGCACTGGGCGCAGAGAAAGCTCAGCTCGAGCAGAAGAATCAGGAGTTGTTGGACAAATTGAAGAAATTCGCTGCCAACCTGAAGCGCAAGAACGCACAGTGCAGTGAGTTGGAGCAGGAAAACAAGCAGCTCACCGAAGCGAACCAGCGGCTTGTGAAGCAGCCGGAAACGGTAGAACAGGAGACGCAAGCCGAGGACGACGTGGCGCTGCTGAGGGAGGAGAAGGAGGAGCTGGCTCAAAAGCTGCACCATCTCAACAACGAGCTGCACCGGCTGCTCGAGCAAAAGTATCAGATGGAGTCCGAGTGTAAGTCTAGCCACGCCGAGGTGGTCAGCCTGAACACGAAGCTACACGCAGCACAAGACGAACAGGACCTTCTAGGTGAACGGCTGCGCGTGGTGGAGGAGGAGTTGGAAGTCGGACGGGGGGAGCTCAAGGCGATCCGGGACGAGCTAGTCAGTAAAAATTCTAAAATTGAAAAGTGCAAAGCGGTCATCAAGGAGAAAATCAAGGAAACGCAGCGACTGCAGGAATACGAGCGGCGCACCACGTACCTGGAGGACGAGCTGCGGATGACGCAAAGCAAGCTGGAAGATTTCCACAACCAAACACTGCTGCTCGGGCGGCTGAAGGGCGAAAAGGAAGAGCTGAATGCGGCCGTCAAGGCGGAACACGAACAGCGCCGGTCCGTGGAGGAGCTGCTGGTCCAAGCGAAGCAAGACCTGGCTGCGGCGGTCGAGCGAGAGCGAACCGTGCACGGCAAGCTGACACGTGTTGACGCCTGGGTCCGGCGGTTCGCGAACAGGTGGCGCTCGCCCGGTGATGAACCACCGCCGGACAGCAGCACAGTGCACGAAAGTGTTGCCGAGCTGTTCGATTGGTGCGGTGTGCTGGCGAGCACCGATCAAACTATTGCACAAGCACTTGCACAAAAGAGGGAAGAGCTGAGCATCCTCGGCCTGCGTCTGTACGAAATCGGGCAGGGCACACTTGAGTTGCTCGCGGAGATCAAAATCATGAAGGAAGAAATCGCTAGGGTGCGGGGCGAAAATAGTAGGCAGCTGCAGCGCGGCTCCGAGCAGGACCAAATAATTTCACGCTTATCGCAGGAGCTGAAGGGTGCGAAAGACGAACTGGTGCGGGCAACTCATGGATACGTTAATATTAAGCTGCTCCAGTCCGATTTGGATAGGATGCACGATAAGCTGCTAGAAGCCGACGCGATGTTTAACACGTTGCTAACCAATTACGCCAGGAAGGAGCAGACTATCTTGGAACTGTCGCAAGAAGTCGCGCAGCTACGCGACACCGTAGCATCGTTAGAGGAGCACGTGCAGGAGGAGAAAACGAACGGGGCGATGCGTTTGGCGGCGCACGATGCGCTGCATGTTGAGCTGGAGCATCAGCGCCAGCGGGCTGCCAACACAGATAGCAGCCATCTGGCGCTGCTAGCGGACTACAAAAACTTGTGGCAGGAGGTTGAAACATTGCGCACGCAGCAAGAAGCACTGGAGGCGCTGAACAAGGACTATGAAAGGCAGCTGATGGAGGAGAAGCAAACAAAGGAGCATCTCAACGGTGCCCTCAGACGGAAGGATGAAGAGCTGCTGTCGCTGCAAAAGGGCTACGAAGAGCAACTGAATGGAGAAACACAAATGAAGGAGCAGCTTAACGATGCGCTTAAATGGAAGGATGAAGAACTGCTGTCGCTGCACAAGAACCACGAAGAACAGCTAATGGAAGAAACGCAAATGAAGGAATGTGTTCTGAGGCAAAAGGATGAAGAAATCGCATCGCAGAGAAAAAACTACGAGGAGCGGCTGACGGAGGAAACACAAACGAAGGAGCAGCTTAACGCTGTTCTCAGTCAAAAGGATGAAGAACTGCGCTGGCTGCGCAAGAACTACGAAGAACTGCTGAATGAGGAAACGCAAATGAAGGAGCAGTTCAACGGTGCCCTCAGGCGAAAGGATGAAGAATTAGAATCGCTTCGTAAGGACTACGAAGGTCGCTGCGACCAGCAGGACGATCGTGGTCGCTCCCAGTCCGACGAGTTGGACGCCCTGCAGCGGCAGCTGCGGGAGGCGGACGAAGAACGCGCTGCGTTGCAGCAATCCCTAGACGGCTTGCAATCGGGTGCCGCCGAACGGCTTGACGAAATCAGTCGACTGCGCGACCGGATCGCTTCGCTCGAGAAGCAAACGAACGAAGACAAAACGAACACCTCCATCCTATCGTCGCTGAACGGGGCGTTGAACGAAGAGCTGGACCATCTGCAGCAGCAGATGCAGGCTGCGGAAAGCGATCACCGGTCGCTGAGCGACGACTGTACCCGGTACAGGGAGGAAGCAGAAGCGGCCAGCGGTAGGTTGACCGAAGCGAGCAAGGCCAGGGCGGAGCTGGCCGATGGTCTACGATCGAAGGAGCAGGAGTTGGAGTTGCTGCACCGCGAGCATTGGGACCTGTTGGTGGAGAACGAGCAGCTGAAACGCAGCAGGCTTGAAGAAGCCCCGGTAAAGACGCACGAATGCGCACCGCGCACCACCGGGGGCGACGAGCAGCCCGACATCGACATGACGTGGGACGAGTCCGAGGGCTGGGGCGATACGGTGCGGCTGGAGGAGATGGTGAACCAGAAGAACGACGCCATCAAGCAACTGGGCATCGAGAAGGAGTTGATGCAGCAGGAAATCACGGACCTGAAGGTGAAGTCGGGCAGGTTGATACGCAAGCTGAAGGAGGCACGAGTGAAGTGTGACACGCTGGAGGCTGGCGCTCTGGCTGTGAAGGTCAGTGGCACCGCGTCCCACCAGCTCCCGGACGAGCTTGGAACGAACCGGTTGCGCGAGCTCCAGTCGCAACTGGACGATGTCGTGACCGAACGCGGCACGCTACGGGCGGAGAAGGATGCGTTGCTCGTGAAGCTGGATATGCTCCAGTCCGCCTGCGAGAAGCTGACCGAGCTGAAGGAGCACCAGGACAGGCAGATCGAACTGTTGCTCGACGGACGGCAGGAGTCCGAGCTGCGCGAGCGGATACAGCGTCTGACTGCCGAGCTGCAGACGCGCGAATCGGAGGTGGGGCATTTGAACGCCCGGGTGGAGCAGCTGACCAGTGAAGCCGAATCGGTGCAGCAGCTACGCGTACAGTTGGAGAGCGCCAGTGCGCTCCCTGGACCACCAACGTCGCCGGACCACCCAACGCCTCCCCACGAGCTGCAACTGGCCGAGCTGGAGCGCATCAATCGACTGCTCGAGGAAGAGAAGTCGGAAATGGAGTGCGAGCTGGAGGCCCTGAATCAGCAGATCCTGCAAGATCTGCAGTTCGAGGACCAGCTAAACAAGGCGCTACTCGAGCTGGATGCAAAGAGGGTGGAAATACATATGCTTCGCTCGACGCTGGAGCAGATGCAGCCGGGCGCGGGTATGCTCGGCCAGGTGGCGACGCTCGAATCGAGGGTGCGCGACCTGGAACAGCAAAAGGCCCGCCTGGAGGAGCACCTACAAGGGACGGCCGAGGAAGCGGTGGACGCTACCATGTACGAGGCGGTTGTGCAGCGGTCTGGCGTAGCGGGCCTACCGGAATCGGACGAGTCGACCGTTCGGGACGTGCTCGAGCGGCAAGAGCTGGAGATAGTGACGCTCAAGGAGCAGCTGGCGATACGCAGCGCCGAGTACGCCCGACTGGCGGCGCGCGTCGATCCGACCAAGCTGCTCGGTCTCGTCCAAGGGGGGCTGTCGCCGTACGAGCACGAGCAACAGCAGCAACAAAGTGCAGACCGTGTGTCCCGGGCCGAGCTGGAGCTCGCGCTCTACATGATCTACCAGCGAGACATGCGATGCGACGAGCTGGAGCTGGAGCTACGCAAGCTGCTCGAGGAGCGCGACGCCCTGCAGCTGCGGCTCTCGAATGCCCTGCGCATGCAGGAAGATTTCCGGCTGAAAAGTGTCGTCACCACCGGCAGCGACAACGGTACGTGTCCGGTGCCTTTTTCTTTCGCTTTTTCCCACCTGCTAATCATTCCCCCTTCGTCGTCCTTTCTTTCAGTGGAGTACGGCACCTCCGGAGAGTGCTCGTTCGAATCGTCTCCGGAGCAGCCGCTCAGTGGGCCGGTGGCGGACGACAGCCGCCCGATGTCTGGCATGTCGACGGCCGCCGACTCGCCCGGTCTGAGCTCGAAGCTCTCCGAGCTGCACTCGATCAGCTATTCGAAGGAGAAACGCTGGCAGGAGGAGCGCGAGGATCGCAACCGGCAGCTGACCCTGATCCAGCGCGACCTCGCCAACATGCCGCTGGAGGCGGCCGCCAAAATCGCCGGCACGGACGTAGGTAAGGCTCGGACGTTACCCCTGAAGCTTCACTCCCTAGACACTCCCGCACACACCACCCTTCTTTGTACAATGTGCAACGTTCCGCTAACCCGCCATCCACCATCTGTCACATTGTGTCTGGCAGCGGACGCAGAAACGCTTCCACAGCAGAGCGCCTCGAGTGTGCTGCTCAACTGGATCCTAGGAAAGAAATAGTCTACTAGCAGCAATCCACCAGCACCGACGCACCAGCAGCCGCTCATTGGGAAGCCCTAAATTCCACAGCACCTCAACATCTGCGTGGGAGCACTGCAACATTGGATCCTAGCAGCACAGGTACACTTAGAGCCTAAAACGTAGCTGCCAACACCAAGCAGTTACTGCGTATGGAGCCGTTGGGCGCATATATCTGGGCTACCGAATAAGTTCCTTCTCACTGTCCCCACAATCCGAGGTTTGTTTGGCAAGTGAAACTATCTTGTTGTAACCAGCAACACTATGATTCTGTGACTCGACTTGCTCATAGTATAGTACCGTTTTGTTACGTAATTGGTTGTTACCCTTAAAGCTGTTGCTCTCTCTCTCCCGATCTCTCAGCGCGCCAAGTTCGGACCTGGGTCAATGTACCGATCGTCGTACATGCAGTTAGAATGTTGCTCATTGTTTCGCCGATGTATGTTTCTTTGGTGGCGTTCTCTATGAGCCAATATGCCAACATGCCGTGTATACCACAGGTTTTTAAATGTTTTAACAGCTATTTCTGTACTTTTTTTCTTAGCTATAAGCTCCACGGAGCCTATTGGAGCTTCGTTGCACAGCCTGTAGCTGTATTTATGGCTGTATTCCATAATGTGTATTATTTTTTATAATGATGCCGATGCCACACCGTGAATCTGTGATCTGGGCTGTGGGCGATCTCTTTGATTCCTACCGATAAGGCCCAAGCAAGCTTGCAGTATTGCTTGTCGATTTGCAGTTTGTTGGTTTATCTTTAGGACAGGTACATACTTGTCTATCTTGATATCACCGTCTATACCTTCGTTGAATCTTATTTTGGTCAGATTATCAATGAGCGCTCTGTTCGTCATGAACGCTATTCCCTGGGCCGTCTTTTTATTGTGGTTGCTACTTGGCATGAGCTTTATTTTCGTTCAGTTCAGAATGTGCAATTGTTTTGAGAGCCTCTTTGGTAATCAGGTATTTGCTACTGATGTGAAATGGCAGTTCTGCCGCTATCCCCATCAGGGTGTTGATTTGGATGAATTGTTTACTGCCTTTTACTCCACGTAGTGATGCATTCATGATTGTGGATATCGATTTGTGGGGTGCCTCGTTTCCATTTTAGCTGAGTGTTAGGCCATATTCCATGCTCCCTCTGATTATAGCCCTATGCAATTGTATTGTCTTTTCCGGGCTAATGTTATTGTTTCTATTGCGTATTACTTTCATTATGTTTTCCACGTGTTGGTGGAACTTTAGCTTGCAGGCGATCACTACTCCCACGAATCTGTGTGAGGACGTGTGCTCTATGAGGCCGCCCTCTACGTTGATGTCAATCCTTCTGTCTATCTTTGGAAAAGTCATTACTTTTGTTTTGTCTCTGTTTATTTGCAGATTGATTGACTTTAGCATATCTACTAATGCGTCCATGGTCCTTTGAAGTTCTGTTTGCATTGAGTGTGGGCTTAACCCAGATGCTATCACCGCAAAGTCGTCCGCGTACTATATGTTGCTGCAAAACTGCACTACTGTTGGTATTTGACTGTTGCCGAGAGTGCTTGGTGATCCGTGCTTAAGCACAACCGGCAGTAGA
>JAOEFI010000001.1:243817-261517 GCA_034621735.1 Anopheles plumbeus | reverse complement strand
GGGGGGGTTTCTTTCACACGCAACATACGCTCTTAATTAGATTGAACCGGACTACGGAAAGTTGTACGCGCAACACTTGGAAAGGACGGTCTGGAGTCGCTGTGTTGGGTTGGTGAGACTACATGAAATTCCAAACAGTTTCTTTTTGTTTGGTTTTTTTTTTTTAATAACATTACATTTTCCCTACGCCTGGGAGAAACGATTGTTGGACTTTTTTTCTTTTTTTTTTTTTTGAAAAGCCTAACGGAAGTGGGAGGTGGTCCGCCTTCATCATACAGAAAATTGGGAAGTGGGAGGTTGCTAATTCCTACAACATTCCACACACCTGCTAGTAGAGGCTACGTGGTCCAAAATAGAGTGCAACATTGAACATCTACCAACCGCATGAATGCACGAAACGGAAAACGAATGACGAAGCGAATGATAGACGGTTGCTGTTTTCCAGCCTTAAAGGCGATGGGAGCAGGAAGAAAGAAAAAAAACAACCACATCCTCACTGCGTTTCGCCCACCGGGGGAATAACCTGTGAGCAAATCAGTGAACTTCAACCTACAGCAGAAAAAAAAAAACAAATGCTCGCATTTTCCGCACGAACGAAGTCGCTTCAGCACGGTTTGTTTACGCCCGAGTGGAAGCCCTTTCCAACATGTGCTCCGTCAGTATGACCTTGACAGGGAAGGGGGGTAAGGAAGGGGGTGGGATGGGCGGCAGCGTGAAGGTGGGCACTGCGATGTTTACGCCCAGCGTCCCACAAACGAGAGCGGGATAGCCGAGCACGAAGGTAGATTAATTACACGGCCCTTTTCCGTGCGTGGGCGGAAGCCTGCGGTGGCTAGCGATGATGATGTTACAAGCAGCATCAAAGCCCGCCGGAAACGGACTTCTGTCTTGCGGGAGAAGTCCGAGGGGACTGGCGCTGGGGGAAAAGCGGCGAAGAAAGGTATTTTCATATCCTCTTTTTTTGGGCATTTCTATTTTTGTTTCCCTTTTTCTACTACGCGTAGTAAATTATGTAAGCGCTTATGTGCGTCGCGAGTCCTTGTGTCGGTGACAGGTTAATCCTGTAAATTCGGTCGTTCGGTCGTTCGGTCGGACGCGTACGGCAACTTACGCAACAGTGGTAAAGAGGGGGAAGAAAAAAAACTAAACTAAACTAAAATTTGCCAGCGAAAAAAAAAACTAAATAAAAGCTTGCTACCTTTAATCAATAAATGCACCAGCACCAGTATGGTGTGCGAAGAAACGTCCAACGAACGAAGTACGTGTCCGAAGGGGGCTACAAAATAAAAGCAGCAAAATGTTTGTTCGTTGCAAAATTGAAGCAACAGCACAGAAAAAGAGACACCGAACGGAAATTTAAGATATTTAGCATACAGCATACACGGGACCACCAGCGCCAAACACCAACGGGAACGGAAAACAGTGTCCTCGCCCGAGGGGTGGAAAACGCGAAGCAATTCCCCGAACAGATGGGGCGCGGTACACCTGCGTGCGTAGGTCGTGTCATTAGCTATCTAATTTCGACCGTAAATGTTGAGACTTTGTTTACGAAAACGGAACATACGCTGCCCCTTGTACCAGACGCCCGTTGGATCATGGACGGGAGGAGGGGGGTGGGGTCCGGGAGGAGGAGGCTTGGAAAGCAGGGCATTAGAAACAGGACTCCGGGGCATCTATACACGGTAGGTACACACTCAAAACATGCGCACGTTCACATGGAAACATTATTTACAGCAGCACACAACACACACACAGCAGCACGGCACGAGGCACACGCACGCACAGAGTGACAGCAGTGGGCCGCAGTAGGGATAGGTATACGTGTGCACGATATGTAATAGGCGCGATTGGAGAATACATACAACCAGGAACACTTATGAGTATGTATAATGGCGCCCTATTTATCTCCGTGTGCACATGAAACCCACGGCGAACGGCAGCGTGTATGTACTGTACACATATATACATGTATGTACATGTATATGTATACTGATTACGCCTGTGGGTCGCGCGCCGACTGGTTCGCTGCCTTGCTCTTGTTTGCTCTTCCCCACGACAGATCCAGAGAACGACTGACCAAGGAATTTTCGACCAGCAGCTTTCGCAAAGAAACGGCACGCCACCGGAGCGCACCAACAGGAAGGGACGGTGGCGGCAGGCGGTGCGGCGCGGGGATGTAAACGAGGGACGAGCGCGCATCTTCGGACCGACAGCCGCGGGCACGAAGCGGCGTGATAGACGAAAAGTAATATAGTGCGCCGGCGATGCGCGGTGTGTGTTGGTGTGTTGGTGGGCGCGCGGTGCCATAAAACTTGAATTCTCTTCCGTGCCATAATAATACAGGGTGCCGCGTAAACGGCGACTCGCTTGGCCGGGCCGGCGCTGAGGGTTCTAGGGTTCGCGGACGGAGCCACGGTTCGCGGCGATGGTATTTTCGCCTGCGTACTACTTTAACAAACGTGCGTCCATTCACACCAACGGCCACCAAACACGCCCGACGACCGAGCTTTCGGTCGTTGCTTTCAATTTGAACCTCCATCGATTGAAGTTTATAGCAATTTAAACCAAAAACAAAACAAAAAACGTGCTGACAGTTGCTTGATGGCTGTTCGTCAGCGTTTGCTTCGTGCGTAGGAATTTAAAAAAAAAAATAAACACGCAAAGGGCGGTGGTCGGAGATAGCGCGCGCCCACTCGGAAGCATCACTCAATTATGTGTTATTTATATTGACGTTTTTGCTTGGGTGGAAAGGGGAGGCCTGGGAGGTGATGAGACCTCTCCATCAATGCGCCCAAAAATAGACACTGATGATCCAACTCTGTCTGCGATTTGAGCAGCTCTTTGTTTTTCCGGTTCGGTTTTCCAGTTTCTATCAGATTGTGGGTGCTTTTGGGAGAGAAAAAACAACCGTTAACAAACTCGATGGTTGTAAAATTCTGAACCGGCTGGCTGCAACCGTTTAAAATAGACCATTGTCTTCTTTTTTTTCGTTTGCCGCTCCCGAGCGATACTTAATGCCATCCGATTGTCTGGTCTTCCCGAGAAGATGCTTCAACTATGGGCATGCGCACCGCTTGCTCAACGAATAAATGAATGCACTTAGCTGGATACAGGTGGTGGGACTGGATGTGGCAAATGCGGTTCCGTTGCTACCCGCCGTGTCCGCGGAGTCGGCAAGTCCAAATCAGCCGGAGCTGCGGTTGGTCTGGTGTACACGTTTCCATTTTTGTCGCAATCGGTTGCGATGTTTCAAACGGTCCGAAAAACCCGTTTTATCTTCCTACGAGTTGGCCGTACGTGCAACGGGCAAGAAGTGTGTGTTAGCTACGCTAGGCCTTTTTTAATTAATTTTCCACGAGAACGGACCGGCAACAGGCGGATTCTAGTACTTATTCGTTTTTTTTTATCACCAGCAGAACAATTGGAAAATGATACGCAACTTAACACGTCGTTAATAAACGGCAATATGGAAACTACTTCGCTTCCCGATAGCCACCGTATTGAGGTTGCAGAGTCAAATTACTCGTACGTGATTCGACATACAAGTGGACACGGATCCTGCCAACCTTTGGAGTGAGAAAGTACGCAGAATACGTTTTTCCTATGTAACTTTATTACTTTATTTGTTTTTCCTGTTTATATAACAAAACATTATACATTAATCTGTGAACATTGTTGGATAAAATTACACTCTACTGTAAACTAGTACATTTTTAAATCGGTAAATCGGCTTTCGCAAGGCACTACTGCAACGAGCGGCCCGGGGCATAGGTCTTCGAGGCACGAGGCCGGTTCCAGCGGCCATCGGTCATTTAACGGTTTTTTATTTTTTATTTTGGGGCAAATGACTGACCGTTTGCGTTCGCGCTGCGACCAATATAATTTATTATTGTTATTTGGAGTAATGTTATTCTAATAAGGCAGCATCATTCCAGGTTAAATTAAAACGACCATTAGTGTTCGATGATTTGTGTCAACAGTTTGTTTAGCTAAAAATATGTCTATTATATGTATATGTATACATAATATCGAGCTCCGTCTTATTCGCTACGAGTTACTAGTCGTTGATAGATGAATGCGTTTGGCATTCCGAGCTGCTGTAAGGGCAAGGCACATAGTTAATTCGCTAAATCATATGCCGATGCTTGAATCGTTCGAAACGTCGCCATCGATTGTTCAGAAATCTTCAATCAGTCTTCACTACACTGCATACACACACACATACACGACGCTAGTTAATGATTAGTACATGAGTTAAAACATGAGATAATTTTGTGTCATTCTTGTTTCCCTGTCCTTCCACCTCGCCACCTTTCGAGGCCGCACTAGTTATGCTCCTTCTTTAACCTTCTTTTTTTGTGTGTTTTGTTTTTGTTTTTCATTTTGTTCATCTAGAAGCTAAACACTTCGCTCATTAACATTGGCACGCTGTGCCGTACCTATATACTTTAACTAGTGTTAATTGCATAACGATTGCAGGCCCCAGGAAGAGAGTGACGTCGGGGGGTTAGATAACAAAAGTAACAATTATTTGTAAAAAAAAAATCATTCCTCTTTCGCGACAGGTTAAAATTGTTAATGAGATTTTCATGCGTATTGCAATCGAAATGATCAGTTTGACTAGTTGATTAAGTGTTGTCAAGTAACAAACAAACAAACAAAAAAAAACCATGCGCTTTTAAACTCCTAAACTCCTGCCAACCGAACGGTTGCCCAGCCTTCGCGAAATACGCCGCTTCTAAACAGCCACCGTTGGCATGCATCTGGCCCTTCGTTGGCGGGAGTGGGCGGCAATGTTGGCACCGCATTAACTCAGCTGTTGGCACCGGTGGGTGTTGGCGGTTTGGGGTTTTTTGTTTTCTCCTTCCTTCCCACTCCCACTATGTTGCTTGATTGTAAATATTAGTTGGCTCACTTGTGTGTTTTGTTTGTTTGTTTATGTTGTTTCATTTTTGCTGCATTTTTTTGTCATTATATTACACGGCTGCGCTAAACGATTGGATATTTCGGTGTCCCATTTTCCGCGTGTGGGCAGTTTATGCTGTAACAGAGGACCGGAAACGAAACATCAATTTGCTCGCAGATCAATTTGGGGCATTTTTTTTTTGTTCTTCTTTTGTTTTTTTTTTTTAAAGATGCTCGTCGCCGTGATAGTTACCGTTCCGGTTCAATGGCTGACGCTCGGACGAATCCGTCGGCCGGTTTCGCTCGAAAAAGCCACACTGCAAGAGGGAAGAAAGGGGTGTAAGAGACATGTATGAGGGTGAGGGCGAGTTCGAGGGGTGTACCCGGAGCCGTACCTTCGACAGCAGGTAGATTAGGAGGAGCAGTATGAGGGCCCCGGCGCAGGCGGCCAGTACGACGATCCACAGCGGGACGACGTCGGGTTTGGCGGTCGGTTCCGGCACGGCCAGCACCTGTATCTCGTGCGTCTTGATCGGCTTCTCCTTCGGCTGGCCGATGTACGGCAGCTTGGTCACGCGGGCCACGTTCATCGTGGAGAAGTGAAGCGGCGTCGAGGAGGACAGCTGGTGGAGCGTGTGGGCAACGACGCGCGTCCGCAGCGCCACGAACGCCACGTCCTTGTTGCCGATCGGCCCGGCCATGCAGTGGATGATGGCGCACCGGGTGGCGTGGCACTTGAGCGCCTGCTCCAGCGCCCGGTCCGAGTCGTCGCCGGTGCCCGCCGCCTGTCGACGCTGCCGGTCGAATCTTTGGTAGTACTTGAACTTCTGCTCCACGTTCTCGTGGCCCTGGTTGAGGTGCTGCTTCAGGTGGGGCAGCCCGTAGCCGGGCGGGTAGCTCTGGCCACGAGCCTGCTGCTGCTGCTGGTGGTGCTGGTTCTGGTGCTCACGCAGATCGGAGTCGACGTAGCTTTCGTCGCTGTGATCGTACGCCTCGTAGTCATTGTCCTCGTTCTCGTTGGCGATGCTGTTGTACGCGTTGCTGGAGTACGTGGCCGTCTCGACCTCCTCCCTACTGTTGTAGTATCCCTTCGCCGCACCGTCGGACGAGGACGAAGACGAGGCCGTATGGAACGAAGAGGATGATGCGCTTCCCGCACCGTGCTGCTGCTGCTGCTGCTGGTGATGCGAGTAGTCGGTCTTTAGGCGGTTCTCGAGCCTTCCCAGGTCGTGGACTGCAGCGGCGTTCGTGCCACTGCCGTGGACTGTGCCGACATGCAGGAAGTCCGTCACCAGGACGCCCGCCGTCGACCGTGGGGTCTCGCCGTCCTGTTGGCTCATCATGCGGCGCCGTGTCGACGACGATCCGGACATGCCGCTGGAGCTGCTACTGCTGCTGCTGCTGCTGCTGCTGCTGCTGCCACCGACGGCAGTTTCGCCCTGGCTGAACCTCGTGGCTGCGTCAAAGTCTAGGGTCCCACCGGCGGCCAAGTACCCACGGGCGTCCAGGTCCGAATTCCTGCTGTGGTTTTCGCTGCTTTCGCTCACGTGCACACGTCCATCCTCGTCCCGGTAGGTGGTGCGATTCTTCGACGTGTAGTAGACGACCGACGACGTACTGCCGTTCCGGGAGCCGCCGGATGAGTGCAGGCCACCACTGGCCCCACCGACACTACTGCCTCCTCCAGCACTGTAGGACGAATCGACGTGCAGCATGCCACCCGATCCGGCCGCAGTGGCTGCACCATCGCCGTGGTGTTGCTGTTGCTGTTGCTGTTGCTGCTGCACCCTCCTGTAACCATCCGCGTGGGATCCATGCTGCCGGTAGCCACCCTGGCGGGAGTAGCTTTCCTCCTGTTGACCGTGGGTAGCCGCAGCCAAATCATGACCGCCACCTGCCGACTCGTACGTGTCGCCACCCTCCGCCTGGTAGCGCCGTTCACCGCCACCCGAGACCCGGTGGAGCTTGGCACCCTCCGACGACGAGCCGCCCCTCGCGGTTCCACCAGTCGCAGAAGAGGAGGAGGAAGAGGAGGAGGACGAGTATCGCGATTCGGAGGAGGAGGAGGAAGTGGCGGCACCCTGACTGCGCAGCGCTCCACCACCGGACGACGCCGTCGAGTGGCCGGCGGAAAGGGACGATATGGAGGAGCCGCCTTCGAACGAGGACGGCGCACCGGAGGAGACACTGTTGAACTTGGCCGTGCGGCCGGCGGTGGACGAGTAGCTGGTGCCGGACACGCCGACCTTGTCGAGGAAGGACTTGCGCGCCAGCACGCCGTCGATGGCGAGATTGAGCGGGTTGACGTACTCCGTCGGCTGGCACTGGATGTTGCCGTGCGTTTCCGGCTGGTTGAGCAGGTACATCAGCGGCGCCCCGTCGACCGTTTCGTACGGCCAGAGCACGTAGAACTCGGCCTCGTCGATGGTGGACGGGCCCTCGTTGCGGATCTCGTAGATGTGCACCACCTGCGGGCCCAGCTCGCGCTCGTTCGTCGCCTCGTCGGGCGCCTTGAACTCGGTGTAGTTGTAGAGGAACTCGTCCGGCAGCGAGACGCCCGACATGGACAGGTCCGTCTGCACCAGGATGCCGATGCTCTTGCGCACCACGTTGTCGTGCGCGCTGCCCTCGTGCTCCGGGTTGGTCGAGTTCGCCTCCAGGTAGAAGTCGTAGCTCGAGCCCATGCCGGCGGCGAACGAGGGCGCCAGGATCACCTTGAAGTTGACCACCTTGCCGCTCGACAGCGGGTTGCCGATGTCGCACTTGAGCGTCTTGTTGGTCGCGGCCGAGGGTGCGGTGCACAGCACCGGCACGTCCTTCACCTCGCCCAGCCGGTCCACCCGGCGGAAGTCGAGCCCGGCCGGGACGACCAGGTAGAAGCCGGCCTCGAACGCGTCCTCGCCCCGGTTGGTGATCAGCACCTCCACCGACAGCAGGTTGTTCGAGCCGAGCAGGTAGTTGTCCACCGAGCGCGTCTCCATGCGCAGGTCCGGGATGCACACGTTGTCCGGGCCGCAGTTCTTCTGGATGTTGATCGAGTCGCGCTGCACGGTGCCCCGGTTCGCGTCCAGCACCGGCTCGATGTTGGCCCGCGGGCGCCGCTGCCGGCTGAGCTGGCCCAGGCTCTGCCGCAGCCCGTACGTCATCTCCACCTCGAGCGGGGTGATCTTGTCGCGGATCGCGTCCGCGATGTAGACGCGCTCGCTGCGGCACTCCAGCTTGCCGCGGTACAGCCGCATCGACTGGTTGCGCGTGTTGCGGCCCTCCTCGTTGAGGAAGAACATGCGCGGGCTGCGCTGCTTGCGCGCGTCCAGCGTCCACGCGATCTCGATGTCCAGCATCGGCGGCACGTTGATGCCGTTGTACTTGAGGCACGAGTTCACCACCGTGCACGGCACCTGCTTCTGCGTGCGCGCCACCGTGCAGTTGCGCTCGTCGAGCGAGATCAGCTTGTTCTCCGCCTCGAACAGCGTGCTCGCCTCCATGGCCGCGACCGGGCGCGCCTTGAACACCAGCGCCTTGTCCGACTCGTACGCGCCCACCACCAGGTCCGGGTAGCGATTGCCGTCCAGGTCGATTCCGCCCGACAGCGAAAAGCCGAACGTGGCAAGCCGCGTCACGCCCGCCATCTCCTCCGCCTGGATCACCTGCGACGCCTTCGGCAGCGGGCCGTTGCGCGAACCGTAGTACACGTGCACCGCGCCCCGCCCATCGTACGGGGCGCCGACGGCGAAGTCCCCGAACCCGTCCAGGTTGATGTCGGCCAGCGAACACACGGCCAGCCCGAACCGGCCCCGGCTGTTGATGCCGTCGCGCGTGTCCAGCTCGCGGAACTTGGCGCCCCGCGCCGTCCCCGGCCCCTGGTACATGATGTACACCCGGCCCGTCTCGTACTTGCCCTCGTTGTTCGGCTCGGTGTGCATCGGTGCGCCGATGATCAGATCGTCCAGCTTGTCACCATCGACGTCGACCGCCGCCAGCGAGTAGCCGAAGTACGCCCCGATCTGCTCGCCCGTGATGTTCTGCTGGTTCGTCATGTTCCACGAGTAGAGCAGCACCTTGCCGAGCAGGCCGGCGCCGCGCGGTTTGCCGACCGCCACCCCCTGCGTACCGTCGCCGCTGAAGTCGCCCGTCGTCGCCGAGTAGCCGAGGTAGCTGTCGTCCTCGTTCTTCTTATCCTCCAGCGTCTTGTACACCTTGTCCTTCGGGTTGTTCAGGCTGAACGAGTAGATTTGCCCTACGGATTACGGAGAGAGCAGGGGCGCGTCAGTGGGCCAGTCGCGCAAGTCGCCGGTAGCATCGTCGCCAGTTATGGAGGAAGCTATAGCCATAGTAGTAGTTAGTCATCATCGTCGCGCAGGCTGCACGGTTCGTGTCCGGGAGAACGTGCAGCTTGGCATGGGAGCGTTATGCGTAGAGAGAAGCATAGGCCTCGTAATGGACTGATGTATCTAACTCTAACTCGCCGGATGATCGAACTTTACACTCAGTACTATAAAACGAAGCCATACCCAGGAAGCACGTACTACGCTGATAGTACCTTATTACAGTGTTTTGTTGCTTTTGTGGCTGCTGTTTCTTTTACTTATTGCCTATCGATCAATTCATGATAGTTTTGTCTATTGTTTCCAATGAATCGATCGACTATAGTCGCGAAAGAAGTATGATACAAAAGAGCGTTGATTTGGCGTGAAGGGCAACAGAACGGGTGGAAACTATTCCGAGATGATGAACGTTTGGTTAGGCGAGTACATGGGAATGGCACTATGGGTGGTTTACGATGTAGTGTCTACACAGAGCCTGCGGAGCTGCACACGCTGCCCGCAGCCGGCGGGTTGTTACACCGGGTCCGGCCGCCCCCGCCCTCACCCCCTTCCCCCCTAGAATATGTCCCCCGTGAGCGGATGGAGTATGCAGTTGGGCATGATGCAGCGGCGATGTGTACACATGTTTGATGTTTTCACTGCTGCTGCGTCGTCTGCCGTCCCAAGAGCAACGGGTTGCGACAACCGAACGAATACCCAACGGCCGATGAGGATGGGGAAGGCGTGAAGAGGTCGTTCGATGCGATTCCTGCGTTAGTACTAGGCACAGACGAGTCACGTGAGCGGGTTAGAGAGACGTTGTGCACGCCGCCCACACGTGCACACACGTTCCGGTGGAAAGCCATGCGGAAGGAAGGCGTGTGTGTGTGTGTGTCTACAAGCTGTCGGGCGGAATCGGGGGGGTTTTTTTTTTAGTTTTCGTGTCACACGATACGATATCTACATAGCAACTGTGATACAGCTCCATTCTAGCTTGAGCTGATTATTGGTTTGCCAAACATTGGGATCATTAATGCGTGCGTTTTGGTTCAAAGCATGATTAACCGGCCAGTCGACGGCTTTCCCCGCACGGCACCGGAAGTGTAATGAAAGCCCACGCTAGATGTTCCGACTGCCTCACCGCGGTGTCGACTCCCGGCGAGTGTTTGGTTGGATGCCCGTAAATCCTACCCGTGACTGTGAGGCAGCGGGAACAGTTACGTGTGAGCATAGGTACAGGTGAAGGAGCGGCGGTGTGTTAGCCCCAGGCAGCATGCTGCCATCGATGCGTGATTGAACAGACAGAGCGGCCTGTGGCATGCCAGGTGGCCGCTCAGTACAGGAGAAGAAAGGGAAAACGGAAAACCAGCCACCGGGGAAAACCGAGCACCAAGCGTTAGAGAGAGAGAGAGAGAGAGGGCGAGTACAGAGTACAGTAAACAGGAATGTCACACGACGAGCAGGGGGAGGGGGGGGGGGGGGGTTAGTAGTTTTGAGTGAGGAAAGCTAACAATGGTAAAGTAAAAGTATCATAATTTCAACTGTGAAAGATTTTTCAGGTCTTTTATCAGGTTACCTCCTTCGCCAAAATGACCATACCGCGGGGGTTTATAGGGAAACACAACGTCGGTGTTAATGGAATACATTTGTCCTGAAATCATTCAAAAAGGCGTGCACTCATCACAAGGAACAATTAGAGGGGGTATTTGTTTTTCTTTGGTATATATGTTTTTATGTTGCTGTACGGGTTGATGTTGGAGGAAGACACAAAGGGGGGGTCAGCATCGGTGAATCATATATCGCTCTGTGTGTGTGTGTGTGTGTGTGTGTGTGTTGGTGTGTGAATGTGGTTCCCGAAACTGCATTGTCCGATGGTCAGTGGAGAGGAAGTGGCTGGGTGTGTGGTCGTACATGGGTTCGTTGCGACTTCCGCCGTCGTTTTACAATCTCGCGACCAGTCCCAGTTACTGCCAACCTGTACCTGTACCTTACATAGAGGTAGAGAGGACGAGAACAAACGCTGACTTCGCCCGGAACCCAAATGGAACGGTAAGACGCAACACGACCGGTGTGCTATCGGAACGGTTGCTGCACATCTCCAAACTTTCCACCACCGACGGTGCAACGCGGGAACGTCGGCCCCACTACCGGGCCCGTGTTGCGCGGAGGTGGGCCCGCCGGAAGAAAACAGGACGCGCCTCCCAAAACAACCCCTTCCTATGCGCTACGTGTGTGTGTGTGTCTGTGTTTTTTTTTTAATCGATCGAACACGCAAACGGTGCAACGCACGCCAATGGAAATGAAGGAACATGGAACATACCATAAAAAAAAAACAATAAAAAAAATTAACATGCACACATACAATCAACATCTAAGTTATGTGATAGTATCTAGGAAGCGACAAATCGGCACTACGGAGCAGGATTGCGGCGCGGGAGGTGGGTGGAAACACTCTGTCTCAAACGAAGGTGTGGAAATCAAACATTCGGAACACCGGCACATACTCTACTCTAGAAGTAAAACTGGAACAAAAAAAAAAACGAATGAAGAGAAATAAAAAAAAAACACTATGTGGCCTACATAGTACGCGCAGAAAAAAAAAAAAAAACCGCAGGACGCGTGCGGCAGAGAGCGCGGCTACGGGTGGAGCGAAAAACGGGCGCGTGTGTGTGTGTGTGTGTGTGTGTGTGTGTGTGTGCGAGTGTGGGTATAGATGATTGGGAGCCGCCACTACTCAACCTGGGGAAAACAAAACTAAAGGCGGGTTTCACACAGGGACACGCGCACGCAGGCCCTCCGATAAATTGGCTGTCCGCGCTCGTTACAACCACCGGCAGCGGCCGCCAATGATTGCGGATGGTTCGGTAGGCCTAGGCATGTGTGTTTTGTTCTGGCTGCTATGGCTGCTGCGATTGATTTTTTTGTTTTTTTTACTCCACCGCCATGGTGGGCAGCGCCATACATTTCCATCAATTTATGTTTCAATCTGTTGTGCAGTGTGCGTTAGGTTCAAACGATAGTCTTCAATCGGACTGTGGGCAGGGCGGTAGGTAGGGGGAGGGATTGGGGAGCGGGTGGTTGTGCGGGTTGGTGGGAAATGTAGACGAGTGGCCGAAAACGAACACTGCCGGTTCACAAGTCAGCGCTTAAAACTTCTTCCCCGGAAGCTGCATTCCCAACCACAGCTTCCCACTTCTATCCGTCGCTGGAATGGAGAGAGAGAGAGTACGAGAGACGGGTGAAAACACTTGCCCGCGGAACGTGTGCCACTTACCCTGCCAGTAGTAGCTGCCCGGTGCGCCAATGAAAATCCGTGCACCGTCCTGGAAGATAGACGGGGAAGAGGTGATGAGTGTTGGCGACATTTTCGGCGGCGGCGGTACACCTACGTTCGTCAGGGCGGCACTGAAGCCGGCTTGGCATGATCCTTGCCGATGGTAACCCCAGTACGCTGGAAGGAGGATGAGAACAGTTGAGATGAGAAACGGTACCCTGCGAAGGCTGATCAGCAACGCACAGACACAACGACGTTAGTGATAGGACGGGCAGGAGGGCTAAGAACTAAGAAAAAAAAACGTTAAGAAGAACGGAAAAGCCCCGTCCGCATCGTCTATTAGCGTAATTGGACGGAGAAGTTTAGGGCCGGGTCTAGCGGCCCGGGCTGATAACACTGATCCATCTACTCTACTATCAGTCAGATAACCCGTGCTATCCTCTGCAGCTCAGGTCCGACGCTCCGCATGAGTGACGCGCGGGTTCAACTGTTGCCAGCTCGATACGGTCGTTGCAGTTGACTACGGTGTAGCCGCCCCGTGTCCAAAAAAGAGCCCCCTCCCGAGATGGTGTTAAGGATGCAAAAACACAGTCCTCGGCGCGAGGGGTTGCGTTTGCAATACACGGCCCAAGGCCGTCTACAGAATGAAAGGGGAAATAAAAGATAACATCCGACCCGAAAATCGTTCCGACGATAAGAGCCAATCACTTATCGGCTGTCTCCTATCACTGTTTGACCTTTCGCCGCCCCGAACGCAGTACTGATCGTGAGTCAACGCACCCAACAGAGTCTCCGTGTCTCCTACGGTTCCGAGGGGGAGGCGAAGGCATTACTGGCACGCTGACAAGTCGATTACTCATCCAGTCTTTACATTACTCGCGAACCTAACCGTCAAACCGGATGGCCGGAACCCGCCGAATTTCGCTGGGACTCGCGACGCTTCGCGCGGAACCTTCGCTCCGGTGAGAATACATTAGTGCCCGCATCCACAAGGAGGAGCTTTTTTGGCCGGAACTGACCTGTACGGCAGGGGGAGAACTCCTGAAACTCGCGCATGTTGTTCTTGGCGATGTGGCAGGTCCCGACGGGCTCGACCCGTTCCGCTTTCCTTGGCTGGAGCTGGTGGAACACGTACCGCGGGGCACACGCCTAGGCATACGGGAGAAAGAGGGAGAAAGGGTGAGAATGGCAGACACAGTGTAAGGGCACGGAAGGGAAAGCGACAGTTCCGGTACCTACCACCAATGGGCCATCGATGCCAGCGCTCGCCACCGTTGCGCCAAACCACTGATTCGACTTGGTATCGATTTGTTCGTTTTGATCGTTAAAGTTGTTCCCTGCGGGTTGAAGGACAAAAGTCGAAAACGAACGGGGACGGGTATATAAGGTCTGCTAGATCGATGGACACTCCTACGGTTTGAGCTGCTGTTTCGGGCCGCCCTTCGACGAGAGCTTGTGCAACGGAACGAAAGACGAATGGATAAAAGCATTCCATCCCCACCCCACACGAATAAAGAAAACAAAACTCTGGGTAATCTATGCTAGTGCGAAATGCTCTATCGGCACGCTACGCCCCATGGTTGTGCTTTTTCCACGGGGCACAGTAGAACGCAACGAAACAAACACCCCCCCCGCTTCGCTTGCCTTTTCACCCACCTTTAAAGGTTAGAAAACACTTTTCCAGACCTGATGCGTGGAGAAGAGAACGGAAATGTCAGGATCGGTTTGGCGGTTGGACACTACTGCTATGCCTGCGCCTAGTGCTGCCTAATGGCTTGGGAAAGCCGACTACTGGTCTAAGCAGTCCCCGATAAGCGCCAGGTGAGAAATATAATACAAAACAAAAAGGATCCTTTGCGTTCGGTTCGCTCTAATCTAGTAACCGCTGGCAGGAGTGGTAGTGCAAAACCGAACGGGAAGAGAACTGTTCAGCCATTTGTTTTCGTACATGTTGCATTGCGTGTACTACGCGATGGGAAGCCGCAGTTTGTATAATACATAGCATTGCTGATGGTGACTGGTATCGTAGGCGCCTACTAATCAACGTTCTACTGGAAAACCTTTACTTGCCGTACAAATCAAACTGGATATTGGTAATGTTAGAGGTAACGTTACGTAGGGCTTGCATTTCAATTATTGTGGTATTTTCTGTAAGAAATAGTACTTCATGTAATAGTTTCAGGGTGTTGCCAGGCACATTGCTGGCGGGACGGTCGGTGGCCTTTGCTTTGCTCTGTCCGACAATCTGCTCTCATCACCTTCGCCAAATGCATGGGCTCGAGCCGATCGGAACGTAGGCTTGCTCCGGGGACGCAGGAACCGGCGGTGTAACAGTTTGTGTCGCGGCAGATTCGCTACAAACTGCTACGGCTCGCTCCGCGTGGGGCTGCAAAACCGCCAAGGGGGGGAAGTCCGTATTTACTTACCTTTCGTGTCGAACGGCACCAGATAGCACCGGTGATCGTCGTAAATGTCGCAGCGATACACGGCACCGCCCTCGATCACATCCGGTTGCGTGGTGTTCGCCGTCGGTGCGCCCACAATCACCCTGTATGGGGAAGAAAAGCGAAAAGCGGGGCGTTAGGCGGCGTATTTTGGCGGCCTGCGGCGGTGCAGCGAGTGGGGACACCCGGCGGTGGCACCCGAACAGCCGGGCGAGAGCTGTCAGTGTGTAACGGGAATGCGGTTCGGAAACCGAACTAGGCCCGACTCGGGAGTCGTATGCCGTGGCCGGGGGCCGGTAGTAGTTCCGCTGCAGCACGGAACGACGAAACGCGTGGGCGATGGAAAGGTGCCACCATCAGCGTTTTACGGGTGTATTCACAGCTAGCAGGTCCGGGCAGACGGGGACCGGGAGGGTCAGCGAATCCGAACAAAAACCGCCCAAAAACGACCGACACAACCGAGCAAGTCCGGTGTGCGCAACTGGGCGCCCGCCTCGGGTCCCGGGACCCGCCGGGAAGGTCGATGAAGTGTACTCACACCGTTTCGAGGCCTTCCCCGACCAGTGCAGCATGGTCCCCGTGTTCACCGCGAAAACCAAGAGAAAGGCTGACATCGATGAAAACGACGCGTCGACGTTGACGTATGCGGTGGCCGCCGTTCTCTAGCATCGCGATGCGCACCTGTCTGGCAAGGTCTACGAGTTTGGTTTTATTTCGCTTCTTTTCACCCGCGTTCAGGGCAACCGCAGATTCATCGTCAATGCTCGCTTTGGGAGCGAGCGAAGCTGGACCGGTCGACCGGCGAACTGGTTACCGCCGTCGATTGAAAAGATGGCACACCGGCGGCAGAGAGTGGCCCCGTGTCTAAGACTGCCGTAGAGCCCACTAGTGGGGGCTCCGCATGAGGACCGCACCGTATTAGGCTCGTCGGTGGTGGCAGCGTACCACTGCCACGGCGAGAATGTCGGGCCTGTGCTGAAAACGATACGCTGGAAGCGTTCATTTGATTGCCCTTGGAAAACCCAAAATTAACGCCTGAGGTGCGTCGGATCATCTCACCCGATTGCGGTGCGGTGCGCATCCCGTTTGGGTACGAAACAGGTCTGGCGGTGTGGCAGGAATCCCAGCCCTACCGACCGGCCATACACTGGTAATTGGTGAGCCAGCTGTGCTGCCAGCGAGTGTGGGCATCGAGCGCGACCCGCTGGCGAACGCAAATGGATGCGCTTTCTTGATCGACGGTCGCGACACACGCGGGAAAGTGTTTCTGTTTTTTTTTTCTTCTTTTTTTTTGCTGCAGCAGCAGCAGCAGCGTCGCGACAACCGCAAAACCGGTCCGAGTGTTTTCGGAATCACTGAAATGTGAGGCTCAGCAAAAAAATTCCGGCAGATTCGTATGTTTCCTCCGAGCAGCGCCGAGATCGTTTTCGCTTCCGTTCGGTTCGTGCTCGGTCCCCGGGACAAGTTTCGACGGATGAACGGAGCCGCAAAAAGTAAACCGCAGATGCACAATATGGCAGACGCCAGTAACACAGGCGGCGATTGTCCGTGAACTGGACGGCCGGAACCGATCGACCCACGGCGAAGTGGGTAGTGCACCACGTTGAGCAACACAGCACCACAGTGGCCTATGATCTCAGCGTCTGGGAAGCTGTGCGACCAACTAGAGCGCGCGCGCAAGACGCATCGCATCGCGGTCTAGTTGTACGGCGTCATGCGGTCCCTGGCGTGCTTCGACGTGAACCAGGCCACCCAGAACGATGGGATCGATGGGGGGAAATGGATTGGTTCCGATATGTACACCTAGCGACGGCTACGCCAGCACCAAAGCAACGCAGCGCACCTCCTTGCAAAGACTTGCCCGCTTGCTTGCGTCATGAAAAGAAAATAAAACAGCACAACAAAAACAGGAAATGGAAACTCATTTCCCCCGCTGGTGATGGGCGGTGTGTGGGAGGGGGATCCCGGTTCCGGCCGGGCGAACACCCATTCTGATTACTTACTCTGCGCCCGTCCGCACACCCGCGGAATACCGATGATCGATCGGAGCAGGTCAACGGCAGGGCGATTAATCATGACGGTACGGAAACGTCATAAATGGCAACGCCACCGACGGCACCGGACGGCAGAGTAGCTGCAGCAGAAGCCGCGCACCGCTACCGGGCGCGTATGTCCTTCGCCCTTCCCCGCCCGGCCCGGCAGCAGGAGCGCGCCAGTAACCATCGGTACACCAGGCACGACGTCTCGTTCGCCGTCGGCTCTACAGAGCGCGCTAAGGGGGCGGGGAGGATAATGGGCCGGCGGAGGGAAAAACCAGAAAACCCTGCGGTACGGTAGCGGCGAAAAACGGCGAAAAACGGTGATCGGCCCCACGGGCGGATCCCGTCACTACCATCTTGGGTTGGCACTTGCTTCCTCCTATGCGATGCTGACCACGTTTGCACGTTGCTTGGTCGAGCCCGCGTTCGACCCATACCCGACATTTCAACAAACACGAAACACTTACAACAGCAACCGCAGCAAAACCAAGAAACAGAAACCCCATATAAGTCCAACAATGGGCAGGTCCAAATAGGGGCAGGAGAATGTCTTCTGCTGCTGCTGCTGTTGCTTCTGCCGCGATGCAAAATAAAAGGAAAAAAAAAACAAAACGCGGCCCATGATGTTGCCAAGAATGCCGAGCGGGAGGAACCGGCCCTAGAATGCGTTCCGAATGTGTGGCCGGTGGTAGTTAGCGGCGAAGGTTGCGGGGCGAGGCGGCGAGGGAAAGGGG
>JAOEFI010000001.1:199699-236097 GCA_034621735.1 Anopheles plumbeus | reverse complement strand
GGGATGGAGGATGGCAGTATCGCCGTTTGGCCGCGGAACGAAGAGGGTGAGTGGAAGCCACAATTAACATTTAACCATCGTGGTTGACCCGCCCGTGACCGGCGTACGATTATGATGATGTTTGTTTTTGATAAGGGGGAAGGGCCGGGAGGGTCGGGAGGGCCGGGAGGCGATGATACAGTGAGCAACAAAAATAAAAGAAAAAAGCGACACAACCGATCGTGAGCCCAGCATACTCGGATAGCATAAATAATTTCGTTGCGCAGCCCGCGGAGTAGCAGCGGGAGCTGTGCTGCAGAAGCATTGCATTCGTCGAAAAAGTGCATGCACGCTTGCCTTTGTTTTCTTCCGTTCAGTTTGTTTGAAGCGAGCTTTATCTTAACTTTGATCGTTTGATGTTCATTGGAACATATTAATTTGCTGTTTGTTTTCCATCAGCGTACAATATGGCTTCCCATTGTGGTGTGCGTCAGTTTCACATTGGGTTTACATCGCGGTACGCAAAGGACACAAGCAGAGAGGGGAAAATAATCTCCTCGTACCAGTTCCATCGAAAGTTAGTAGGTAATAATAAAGCCCAGTAGTTGCATCGCACACGTCTGCAGTGCATCGCAAACGGGGGCATCATTCCGAACTGCATCCAGAAAGGGGCTTGCATTTGACGATTTTACGACTATGGAGGGTTAAACGGAAGGGAAGAACACAGTAGAACAACTATAGCGGCACTAGCGGGAAGTCCATAGCAACTAGAGCGCCCCTTGGGGAAACACCACGAGAGCCATGGAGGGTGCAATTCGCATCTGCAAGCTCACACTACCTGACGGAAGAAGCCGCCGGATTTTCGTCGCCAGCCAGCGAGCGCAAGCAAGGGCACGAAATTATGCGCACGAAGGCCCACCCATAAATGCACGATTTCGTAAACATCTGTGCAGCATACGCTGGCCCACGGTCGCCTCGCCGGGTGAACGGAAACGTGCAACAGATGTTTTCCCCATCGAGGCGCGACAAAGTGACGATCGCGTAGGCAGATCTTGGACGGAGGCGAAACCTCGCCCGTAGGCGGGCATCATGTGCGGCCGGAGTGTGCGGGCGCGCATATGGTGCGCAGACACGTTGGGAAAAGCGATTTCCCAGTGCGCTGAAGCGTTCGGGGTGTTTTACGGCCGAACGGGACGGGACGGGACGGGGCGGGACCGGGGGATGTTCCGCGCGCCCGTCGAACACGACGCAAAGTAATTGTCCTTGCTCGTTTTCCATCCTGTGCATCCTTCCCGGGCATCCGCTCGACGACAACCGGCAGTGGGATCGTGCTGATCCGACTGCTGTTACATATTTGCTGCTGGTGCTGCGTCACTCAGCACCCCCACACACACACACACACATGTGGTGGCGTTTCCCGATCACTATCCAGGCAGTAGGCGAGCGATCCCGCAATGTTTGATCCCGAAACTCGACACTCGAGAAGGGTGCATCGCACGTCCAAGGACAAAGCTACAGACGATTGGTTCACAGCGCATACCGTCGGCCAGCTAGTGGACCAACTTCGTGGAGCCCACGTACAAGGGAACGAGAGACGGACGTTTGATCAAACCTTGACCATTGCGACTTCTTCACTTTTTTTTCGCCATCTTCTTATCCCTTGTGTGGAATGGAAATGATTGGGCTGATTGAATAATTATACTGCTCCAGGATCGCTTAATCATTTCGCTCCTGTTAACTGGCTGGCTTTCGTCGCCTGCGGGCAATCCACCCGATTATTGTTCTGTTTTCCGATCATTTCTCTTCACACATACACACACGCGCGCGCGCGACACGCGAATGAAAGCGAACGCGTTACTCTTGACCCGGTCGAAACCGGCATACCGGTACGGTAGCAAAGATGTGGGCCGCGCTCACTTTTTGCATGCGCAAAAGGCCCACTTTTTTCCCTCCCAAACCCCCCAAAACCTTCAAGGATCGATGACGTTTTCGTTCTTTTGTCGAACGATTTTTTTTAATATATACTGTGTCACAACTGCGGCATGGGAATCAATTTTTTCTTTCTGGATTTTTTCCCTTCTGGCTTCGTCGAGTCACGGCCTCGAGACCTTCGACACTGCGGCGGTTGGTGTTTGAAACGATAACAGGGGGCAGTGTCTGGACACTGGACGCGACTTTCACAAGACGCGATCATTCCGACAGAAAAGACCCAAGAGTGATTCGGAACAATTGCCATTTTCATGGTTCAATCAATTCCGTGGCATTATGGTAGTATTGATGAATATGCCAAAAAGAGGGGAAAAGGGAGGAACCTGTCAGGAAAATGTTTTATTCCCCTTCGGAACATGGGCACCGATTGATCTTACCGGCCGTATCCTTTCGGCCGTTGCTTCGACAGACTCGCGAGGCAGCAGCACTGGCAGGTGGGTAAGTTACGTGCAGCCGAAACCGCACACAAGGTGAACAGGTTGGTCTCGTCCGAACGATCGTTCGCTGCGGGCACGTCGATGATCGCCTCGCCGGAATGAAAATGGACGACTTTTGTTCGCCAATTGCTTGCACTGTCCGCTGCGTTTATTTATAAAAGACTATAACAGGCACACGCGTACTCACCAGCTCTTGTTCTGCTCACGGTGCAGCGCCACGCTGAAGCCGAACATCGAGTTCGGCTCGCCCTCCTGGAGGATGAAGTTGATTGTGTCCAGATTGAAAGCTGTGGCGGTCCGGTCCAGGCCGGCCCACGCCAGCAGTATCAGTCCGGCGACGGCGAACGGGAGCGGGGCGCCCGCAAGGTGCGGACCATTCCGGTCGCGCACGGTAACCTTGGTTCGCATGTCTCGCCACTCAGCACGGTTCGCGACTCAACGACGCACTGCTATGATCTCGCTGGCTGAGGCTGTGTTGTGTGCACTGTTGGAGCATCAGCGGCGCTGTCTTCCGCGCTCGCCACCTGGTGTAGTAGTAGGGCGAACAACGTACACAAATATTATCAGTCGGCCCCGCTAGTGCCGGGTGGTCGTATCACACCAGCACGCGCGAATTCGCCCGTAGCAGGCACACCACACACGTGTGGTGGCTCGCAAGTGTGGTGTGTTAGTACGCGGGCGCGCACTGCCATTCAGCGTCGGACGATGCGAATCGATGACAGTTTCGATCCGACTGATGACGACGGACCCGACTCGGCCCCGCGCCCACCCGCGTCCACCCGCCCAATGGCATCCGCAACCGCGTATCCTTTGATCGAAATATTACATAATGTATTCGGAAACCCAACCCAAAGCCAACACTGCCCCAACTACACCCACACGCACGACCTGCCGCCGCGCTACTTAAACGCTCGAATTTCGTCATTTTCGAACGCGCCGCGCGGCGACACCGTGCGCTGCCCCCGCTGTGGTGTCGCGGTGTGCGTTGTGTGCAGGCGTGTGTATCGGTTTCGCTCCCACGTTTAAAGCCCGCGCGCGCACACACTGCGGTCCATCGCGACACCCGCGCGCGCGAGAGGGAGAAGAACGTGTAAACAATCGGCCCCGCGCGCCACGGATGTGCTGACCGTGTGGGTCAGCCCTCCTCCGCTAATTCTTACTACTCAGAATCATACGAAATCGCAAACGGCGCCTC
This sequence comes from Anopheles plumbeus, assembly GCA_034621735.1. Lineage (NCBI taxonomy): Eukaryota > Metazoa > Arthropoda > Insecta > Diptera > Culicidae > Anopheles > Anopheles plumbeus. Next base: position 232,497 of record JAOEFI010000001.1, on the reverse strand, counting down.
CACGGTGTTCCCTTGGTGCAGTGCAGTTTTGGCGGTTTTTACCGCGCTGCGATCACGGACTCGTTAGAGAGGGCCCACGCGCGACCGAACGGTGGTGGCGCAGATGAATCATATTTAAAACACACCGCCTCACGTACTTGCTTGTTCAATAATATCTATAAATAGCCATCCACTCGCGGGGCGCATCATCCAAACTAGCCAGGAAATCGGTCGCCCAGGCTTGGCGTGCTACTATTTTTCGACCGAACGCACCGTTTTCCAAACAGTAGATCTGCCTTCGGGCATGTCCGGCCGAGGAATGAGTTCACTAAGCAAACATCTGTTCGCTCACTCTGGCTGCGCCGCGGCTGATCCTGTAATTGGGTTTACCCGTCCCCCTTTCAACCCACCCCACCCGGGCCGTTTGCTGGCGATGGTCACAAACACGATGTTTGCTTTTCCATTCCGTACTGTTGCACCGTTGGAGTACAATTTCATTTATGAAAGTATGGCACAACTTGACAAACGAGGGAATTTTCTGACCATAAGAATGTTTTCGCTCCAACCAAAACCGAGTGTTCTGCTGCGCCGCATAAACTAACACACTGACATTGACCATATGTATGTTCTTTCGACGGTGATTCCTAGCAAAGGCAAACGGCTCACCGCGGACAGCTCATTTCCATTTCGGTACATGCTTACGAAGCAACATAGCCACACAACGGAACGCGATTAAAATAAGTAAAACGAATAAAAAAAAACAAACAAACGCACAAACCAACTCAGAAGAAAAAGGTAGAACCGACTGCTCGCTACGGCTTCCTCTACTTGACTAGACTTCGCGCTCCCTATCCCGCCGACGATTGCCGTACGACTGATTCGCCGAAATTTACTTCCACCCCCAAAGCAACTTCTGTTCCCGTGCTTCGGACAGTGTCATGAAGCGGCCACTAGATGGCAGCACTATGGTGACTAGCTTAAAGCACGGTCATCAAGCTTTTTCGCATTTAAGTTTGGTACTCTGGTGAGTATTTTGACCGAACCATAGTAGGTATATTTGAACTCGTAAAAACCGTTTCAATTGTGCATTATTTCCGTTTTATTCAAATTGCAGTTAAATATTAAACAAAGTGTGGTACTTTCAGTGTATTTTACGTTATTTATTCAATGTAGAAGCAAATTCTAAGCCGAGTCTCTGGCTGCCGAGTTACCAGTGGGGTTTGTACCAAGTTTACTCGTATTGCGATACTCTACCAACTGGCCTGCTCAGTTACTCTACGGAGCCTTGTAATTATTATATCATATATTATGATTTCTGAGTTTTACTGACGGCTGACCGTATTCGACCTCATGACGAGGACTGTTCAGATATTTTCACAGCACCTCTGCGTGTTTAGACAAGAGCTATTAAGAAGCCAATGTCCGGATCGGGCAAGCGGGGTTTGAACCCGCGTCACTCGTGATGGGAGTCGGAGACTCTATCAACTGAGCTACGGAGCCCGACCTTATTAACTATTTTATGATATAAATTATAAACAAATTGCATTACGGAAAAAAGTTTACGTGAATCGAAAATGTCAACCAATGAATCATACCTATAAAATCATGAATAACTTGTATCTGAACAAAAATGATCTAAACGAGACAGCACGACTTAAAGCCATGTCGTATTCTTTCAAACGCATTTGTTTACAACCGTAAAAGTTCATTTACGAATGAACTTAAATAGAACTGAATAAAAAATACGATCGATGTACGATCGTACCTCAGTGACTTTTCGCTTCCTTCTCATTTCGAGGAATGGTGTTGTGAGTAACATTTCTATAGCGTATGACGTAGCGCAGCATATTGTTGCCTAGTTTGACATTAAAAAAATGACAACCGAACAGTGTGAATTTGGTATAAATCTTATCCGAGTCTAGTACTGCAAAAAAAGAAAATAAGAGTGCTCTCATCCAGCGAAACAGTCATGATTTCTTTGGATCATGAAAGTGTCTTCAATTAATCATTAAAACTCGTGTAAAGTGAAACAATAGTCGATTTAAAACACACTTTAGACAATTGCAAAGTGAATTCATTCTTCCTTCATCGATTGGAGATAGTGCAAAGATGGCGTCGATTGTAGCATAGAGCCTTACCTTGCGACTCGAGTAGGGTATCACGTCAGGACTGGACGACACATATATATGTTTGAGTTTTTACTTTGAACGGCTGATGCATTGAATTTCATTCCATGAACTGTAGCAAACATCCAGTGTCGCCTTGGTAAAATAAGTTTTGCAGAAAAATATTAATTTCGATAAGGCATATTAGCAGTGTCCAGCATTGAAAGGGATGCGCTCGAGCCATGCAGCGCCTCCACACGTACGTGTGTGGAACTGATCTCGAGGTCACGTGAACAGCTTTTTACCAATCAGCGTTGAAGTAAAAAATATTTCTAGCAGACATTTTCTTGACAAGCTTAGAGGAAGGTTGGCTTATAACAGCAGCCGCCATTTTGACTTATCGTGATTGACTGAGAAGTTTTCCTGTTAAGCTTAATTCACAAATTTATGCTACTTCTTGGAGTAGTTGTGCGGTTTAGATAAGCAATAAATTTTTTTAAAGTGAACTGCTTCCCGTAGAAAATGTGATATGCCCGTGTTTTGTGGACAAATGTCGACTAAAAGACGATTTAAGATGTGCTCGTTTTCAGAGTGCCCGTCGCAACACACCAGCAATAGTCGGCCATTGTAGCGAGACGTACAGTGGCCCGAGCGGTAGAGTAGTGTTAGTTCGCGAGTACATAAAGCAGAGTATGAACTCTCAAGCCAGTCCGGCACCAACAGTTCGAGACAGCAACTCATTGTAGGACGCGTACGCTGTCATTCGCGTCGATACAGTACAGTAAAATTGTTCGTGTTTTCCGATTATTTGTTAAGATGTATAAGTTTGTTGAATGGCGAACGGGGTCGAAGAAAATTATCAGTATACTTTATTTAATTTTGCTGTGAAGCGGAGAGAAATGAGGACGTACAAGATCGTTTAAAAGGTTCGTTTCAATTCAGCTTTTTCTTGTCCCTGTCGCGCGCCACCAATACTCTAGCCCTTGCTTGCGTTGTGTTCAACGCGACATAATGTATCTTTAAACAATGGCTTAACCTGACATCGGAAAAAGAAGAGTTAATGTTAGCGCTTTCACGTTCGCCGAGACGCTTTTTCTGTTATTTTACAGCATTGGGCGACCTGTTCGCTAGTGTTTTATGTTTGCTACATTACTATTTTTATTTTCGCTGACTTGTTTCTGATCGATGTCAATAATTTTTTCCCTCGTTCGCTCGATAATGTTTATCAGTGCGGATCAACGATTCGAGTAACATTTTCGACGACTGAATTCGATGCTATCGTTGTAGTAGTAGTTGTTGTTAAACTTCCAACATTGCATCGGTTCACCACACTGCGCCACTTCTATAGAAAAAAAATAGAAAGATTAAAAAAAAATTAAAACATTGATTAAATGAAGGAAATTGCAAAAATTATTTCTATATTTGTCTTTTTTTTTTCTATCTCTCCAATCTTGCAGGTATTGTTCATCAGAACAGGGGAGAAGCAATGTCATGTAAATCGCGATGATTAAAAACAATCATTCCGCACGTGGAGTACCGGTTGCTGGGTGTTTTGCTTTGGAAAAATGTGATCGTCTAGTGATTGTATGCAGTATTTACGTTTTTAATTAGCAAAAAGGACTGGCGGTGACAAATGAGAAAAGTGTAGCGGAAATTAAAATAAGAAAAGTTATCAAATAGTAAGCGTAAAGTGCGTCTAATGAGTGAGTGAGTGAGTGAGTGAGTGCGTGCGTGCGTGCGGAATGTTAAGAAAATATCAATCATGAATCCTTCAAGCAACCCGTAGTCAGCAATAAACACACGCACTGTGTCGGTCCTGCTCACCAGCGCGTCGTCGTCCTGTCATCAATCCACAACGGTGCGTTGCTGTTTTGTCCCCGTCCGCGCGCCGCTTTCCTACTACTCCTGCGCACCCTCGCCGGTGTGCTGCTGCCCTCCTATCAACATAAGACAAGTGATAAGCCATGGCGGATCATATGGAAGAACCGCCGTTGAAGCGGGCGAAGGTGCGGGATGTATCGTCAGGTAAGCATCAAAACGGAAGGCAGGCTACGCGAGCCAGTGCGATGCTGATTTTGCACGGGGAAGTTTAGCAGTGGAAGTAGGGAAAATGCGCAAAATAATAAATAGAACATAAGTACCAGCACCCCGCGTCGTACTCAACCGGGTTCAACCGCTCGCAAAACACAACAATAATTGTTCCTACGGGTAAGGAACGTGCGTTAACTGATGTTCACCTCTATTTTGTCCCTGGAAACCCTTTAATAATTGTTTTTTTTTTCGCGCGTTCGGCACGCAAATGTTATCACAGTGTTTTGTTATCCAAAGGGACACACATTTCTGTGTTGACCAGCCATTAGCGATCGTTGCTGGCGCTGGGTCGTGTTTTTCGTTTTGTGTTAATTGTGCATAAAATAAAGTCGGTATATTGCATGCGCGCTGTCGAAAGAGTGTTGTGCCTTACCACCGCGAGCATTGTACTCGTCGTATCGATTCATGAGTGTGACTGATCCGATGACGGTCGTGTTCGATCTCGTTAGCGATATGCGAGATTTGGCGTTTTCGCGGAGCCGAAAAAACATCATTGCGCATAGAAACGCAAAGAATGGATCGAAAGATCGAAAAACTGAAACATACAAAGTGTGCCATATTCCAACGGTCTATTGAACCAGCACACCATACATACACACATATACTCCAACAAATGCAGGCACACAAAATGCGGAGACTAAGAAAAAACGAAGAATTTGTTATTTTTTCAGCTGCATCCAAGAGTAGTGAGCGAACGTGGACGATCATCATCACGATCGCGTCATTCTGCACGGAACGCGAATGATTTGGAACCCGAGTTTTGTATGCGCACGTGTGTGTTTGTGTGTGGAAATATGCCACAGCGGGCACAGAGCAGAGCGGCTGTGTGGGACTCGCGCGGACCCTCCGAGGCTCAGCTTCCGCGGGGCAGCAAACCGAGAAGATTGCGATGGTTTGGTGTAGTAGTGGATGTTGCCTAGGTAGCTATGCTAGTTTGCTGACTTGCTGGTTTGCCTGGCTGGCTCTCGCTGGCTGGCTGACTGGCTCGCAGGTTGGCCTGTTTTTTCCTTGTTGTGTGTGTGTGTGTTGCTGAGTGCATTGCGTATTCCGGTTGAGCGCCCGCCTTTTGACATCAGACGAGGGGCTGGTGGGCAGGTGATGTGTGCGATAGGCTGGCTGCACGCATGTTTCTAGTTAACCGAGAAGAAAAAGGCCCCGCGCGCCTTCGGAATTCCGATGCTCCCCCTGACTGGGCTTCCGTTGGGTTGCTGCAATATTCGCGACCGTTCCGAAGCATGCGGAAGGAGCAACCCGCCGACGTGAAGTGCAAGCGGGAAGGGATTTTTGACACGTCGTTCCTGTTACGGTGGAAGAATCGGTACTGTAATCGACCGATGACTCCCTGCAGACAAAAAGGCTTGAAACAGCACAGAATGAAAAATGAAACCAAAACGAAAGATTAGAAACGCACACGCGCGCACGCTGGCTGGCTGTGTGAAGTGTGGCTGCGAATACCGCCGAGCCTGTGATATGGTGCAGAGCATCGTGTTAAACAATTGGAAAACAATGTCCATCCAATGACGGTTTGAGGACCCCTTCGAATGGCCTACGACCCTGTGTGATCCTGGTAGCGGACCGCGGGGACAGCCCCAAAAAGGGACGAGCTTTCATCGCCAGGCGTATGGATATAGATGTGGATCAGCACGCTCGTATGTTATGTATTTGGTCCTTGCTCAGAGGGCATACGTCATGTAATGGCACTCTTTTGACAGGTCGTTGACTGGACAGGGTTCTTCAGGATCGGTTAGATACGATAGTTCGGGTTCGAGCAGCACGGGCGGTAGTAGTGGTGTTGGTGTAAAAGTGCGGAACCTTATCCTTCGCGTTCGCTTTGCGCAATACCTTTCGCGTTACTGGTTTGTGTGGCATTGTTGGCGGGAACGAAAGGAGGGTTCGCGGGACGCTCCTTCAGAATCGGCACGCTCTTCACCCGGCTTTTGAAACACAGGAACTCCTGCTATGTGCATCCTTATTAATTCGATGATTTTCTTCTTTCTACCGTTAATCCCCCGGTCCGGCTCCGGTTCCGGTTCGTCGGGACTCATCGTGCCTCCCGCTTCTTCTCGCCCAGCAGTCATTTCGACCACCCTCGACCAAATGTTCGATCTCGAGAACCACCTACCGGACGAGCTCATGGGCGACAACGCGTGGGTCGATTCGCTGAGCGGTGGCAACAAACCGACGGGCCCAGGTCCTGGGTCGCAGATGAACGGTGATGACCCGGGTGGGGGAAGTTCGAACGTAACCCAAGTGTCGCAGCTGGTCTTGCAGCGGCAGCAGCAGCTCCAGCAGCAGCAGCAGCAACAGCAGCAGCAGCAACAGCAGCTGCAGCAGCAGCAGCTTCACCATCTCATGCAACAGCAACAGGTACATAACGATTCGGTTGCAGCTTTGGGCATGCGTTTTTCTTGGCCACTTCCATTTTTCACACCTCCCAAATTTGATTTTTGTCGAGCACAAAACGCCTGCGTAAAGCTGTTGTTAGGCAGTCGTCTTGGCGAGTATGGCAGAAATGCACACTCCGATCGGCTGTGAAGCATGCATCAGAACTTATATTTATGCCTTTGGATGCAATGCCACAGCTCTTACTAACCACACGGCTCTTTCCAACCTTCCGCAGACCAACAAAGGCATGTCTGGCCAGACGATGCTATCCATGGGACCGCTGGGCAGCAAAAGTCCGGGCATGCTGTCGCCGATGAACCAAGCGATGGCAAACAACGTCGTGATGGCGGGCGGTGCCATGCTCGGGATGGGCAGTAACATCGGCCAGAACAACCCGGGCGGTAGTGGGAGCGGGGCCGGCGGCGGCGGAGGTCCCGTCATGGCCAACAGCATGGGGTTGAGTGGGGGCGTCATGTCCGGCGGAGGGTTGGTGCTGAACAGCAACAACGCGCGGCAGGCGAACGCGAACGCCGTTGGCGGTCCGATGATTCATCAGCTCGCAGCGCCACAGAACGCACTCCAGCAGAACGGGCCAATGGGAGCGGGCAATCCGCGGCTCGGAGTGGCCGGCGGCAATCCTGGTTTGATGCCACGCACGACCGGTCAAATCAATCCCGGGCTGAGGCAGTTGGTGCAGCAGGGCCACGCAGTCGGCGGACACATGGGGCAGATGGGAAATCCGGCCGGTGGCGGCCAGTTCCTGGTGGGCTACCAGCAGGCCAGCCTGCAACAGATTCGGGGGTCCCCGCCGACGCTTGCCAACCGAACGCCACCGAACGTTACGTTGGCAAACGCACGCATGGCGAACCCGATGGCTGGCGGCGGAGCCGGTATCGTGCAAACGTCTGGCGTCGTGACCATGAATATCGTCTCGGAGGGAGCCGTCATTTCCCAGCAGACGCAGTCGCCCCAGACGGTGGCGGGCAATAGCAATCCGACCTCGGTCGTGACCCTGCAGTCCGGACCGGTCTCACACCCAATCGTCCAGCAAATGCGAACACTCCCCTCGTCTCCAGCGGTGGTGGCGGCGGTGATGTCCTCGGCGCACAACCAACAGCCCCTCGGTCAGATGAACGCGAACGTGTCGTCGGGGGCGGTCAGTGGCGGTGTGACCGCACGCGAAGCACCAGTAGCAAGTACTGGTGGTGGTAGCGGCGGCGGAGGCGGATCGAATGCAATTGCGAGCGGACCGGGAAACCCGCTGTTAGCCGATCCGGAGAAGCGCAAGCTGATTCAGCAACAGCTGGTGTTGCTGTTGCACGCGCACAAGTGCCAGCGTCGAGAAGTGGAGAACCCGAACAGCAATAACTGCGCTCTAGCACACTGCCGGACGATGAAGGAGGTGCTTACGCACATGCAATCGTGTCAGCTGGGGAAAAACTGTCCCAAGACGCACTGCTCGTCCTCGCGGCAAATCATTAACCACTGGAAGAACTGCCAGCGGCAGGACTGCCCAGTCTGCTTGCCGCTTCGCGATACCAATAAACTAAAACAACAGCAAGCGTCGCAGCAACAGCAACAGCAGCAACAGCAGCAACAGCAGCAACAGCAACAGCAACAGCAACAGCAACAGCAACAGCAACAGCAACAGCAACAGCAACAGCAACAACAACAGCAACAACAACAGCAACAGCAGCAGCAACAGCAGCAGCAGCAACAACAACCCACACAATCTCAAATCCAACAATCTCATCACCAACAGCACCATCAGCAGATGTCTCAACAGCCACAGCAGCTTCAAATACAACAAGAACAGCATCAGCAGCTGCAACAGCAACTACAGCAGCAACTAGCGCAGCAGGAAGCGCTGCAGCAGCAGCATCAGTCGCAGTTGCAACAACAGCTCCCGCAAAAGCAACAGCTACTGTTGCAACAGGAGCAGCAGCAAAAGGTGATGGAACACAAGCAACAGCAGCTGCAGAAGCCGCAGTCCCAGCTGGGGCTTTCGGACAAAGACCACCAGCTACAGCAAGCTCAACAACCAAAACATACGCAGATACAACAGACACAACAGCAGATGCAGCAGCAGCACAATCTTCTGCAGCAGCATAAAAAAGTTCAGCAGCTGTTGTTACAACAAAAGCAGGAGCAACAGATACTGCAGAAATCGATGTCGCAGCAACAGCAATCGCCGCAGATGCAGGTGCATCAAGCACAGCTGCAGCAGCAACAGCAGCAGGTACTCTCACAACAGCAACACCAACAACTACTGTTGCAGCAGCAGCAGCAACAACAACAGCAGCAGTCCCTTGATGTAAAGGCACCATTGCTGTCACAGAGGCAATCGCTACAGCAGGTTCAGCAGCAACAGGCTCAGCCTCAGGTATCGCCAATGTCGCAACAACATTTACAAACTGGGCAGGGAACGCCCCAACCCCAACAGCTGACCCATGCCCAGTCCCCTCAGCAGTTGAACCAACTAGCAACGCAGCAGGAACAAAAGCAAATACTTCAACAACAACAAGTGGCAGCGTCTGTTTCTTTAGCACTGCAACAACAACAGAAGCAACAGATAGAACAGAAGAAAGAGCAATTCCAACAGTTTCAACAGCAGCAACTGCAACAACAGCAGCAGCAACAACAACAGCAACATCAGCCACAGCAGTCACAACAGCAGCAATGTCAACAACATCAGCAGCATCAGCATCAGCAACAGCAACAATTAGCGCAAGAACAACTACAGCTACAGCAACAACAACAGCAACAGCAGCAACAACAACAACAGCAGCAGCAACAACAACAGCTACAACAACTGCAACAGCAAAGACAAGATCAACAGAAAAATGAGCAGTCTCAGCAAATTGAAAGCCAACAGCTAGATCAGCCAACCGATCAGCAGGAAAAGCTGCCACAAGCGCCGCTGCTGAAGCAATCGGAACAGCAGCAGCAGCCTGACAACGACCCTGCACGGAAACAGGACATGCTAGTTGCTCACAACCCAAAGGAAGGCGATCCGCAAAAGGAAATGTCCGTTAAACATCAGCAGGAGGACCGTTTGCAACAGCTAGAGCAACGAAAGGATCAGAAACAAGCCCCAAGTCCAGACAAACAGCAGCCGGAGCTCGATATTAGTAAGCATAAAATACAACAAAAGCAACAAGAGCAACCGATACAAAAGGAGCTCCGGCCGGTCGGGCAGGAGCAGCAAGAAAAGCTCGAGCTAAAAGACCAGCTAGAGCAACAGCAAAAGACACCACAGGAGCAACAGGAAACGGAGAAGCCGCCTCAAGATCAAACGGAGAAGATGAAACAGTCAGAGTCGCAGGATGCACTGGAAAAAGTGCATGATAATATTGAAACAATTTCTGGCGCTCAGCAGAATAACGAGAAAAGTCAGGACGGGCAAGACGAAAAGAGCCAGGACAAGAAGCTGGAGGAGCGAGATAAACAAGAAAATCATCCAAACAAAGAGTCGCAACTGCAGTCCGAGAAGGAACCGCGCGATTCGGAAAGCTTGCAAGAGAAACAAGAGCAACCGGATGATAAATCTGAGCAGAGCAAACAACAAGAACTGAAAGATCAGCCTCAATCGCAAATAGAGCAGCATCATGACAAACAGGATAAGCAAGAGCAGAACAAGCTGCAAGACGTTCGTACTGCGGATGAACAAAAACAGGAACATGAAAAGTCCGAGCAACAGGAGAAAAAGGATGTGTTGGAATCACAGGACAAAAAGTCTCCGGACACCAACGCAAACCAAGAACAAAAGGAGTTGCCCAGCTTGCAGGAGAAATCGGCAACGGAGTCGGTTGGTAGCGTAGGGACTCCGGAGAGCAACCGGGACAAGAAAGAAGGCTCGGAATTCGCGCTGCAGTCGGAGGGTGGCGCTACCGCCGGCGGAGTACAGCTGGATCAGACAAAGAAGAAGCCGGAGTCGCAGTCGGTGCAATCGGCAGACCAACATTCCACGGCTACAGAAAACCCGTCGGAAACGCGAGAGCAGACTGAGCCACAAGACCAGCAAACGGAGCACAGTAGTAGCAGTGCTTCTACTGTCGGCAGCTCCAGTAGTATTAATAGTCAGCAAGAGGAAAAGACTCCCAAACAAGACCAGTTGGAGGCGAAACATAATGATACGCAAGAGACGCCGACTCAGTTAAATGCATCATCAACGCCTCAGCCGGAGCCGGATGTCGCCAAAGCAACGGTAAAATCCGACGAGCAGCCGAAGTTGGATTCGCCGTCGCGCGACGAACAAACAAGGAATGACCAAACGAAAGGTAAAAAATTCCAAGAGGACGATTCCCAGAAAAATCACGATGGTCAGCCACAGGAACAGCAGAAGCCGGACATGCCAAAGGTCCAAGAAAAGATTGAACCGCAGCCGGATGCGATTCAGCCCATGGATGTAGATCCGGATCCGGTACCTGCGGCGATATCGGCGGAACAGACGAAAGCATCCAGCGCTATGACTACTGCCACGGGGCATCATCGTGCTGACGAGCTGGAGACAAAGATGCAGTCGAATCCGAAGCAAGATTCCCAACATTTCGATCAAGATCAAGAGATGCAAGACGTTTCGGCGTCGCTGTCACTACCCACACAACTGCAGGAACAGGAGCAAAAAGAAAAGCAGTCGCCGTCGCCGCAACAGCGGCAACAGCAGCAGGAACAACCAAAACCGCAACAAGATTTGCAGAAACTGCAATCGCCAATACCATCACTATCATCGCCTCAACAACAGCAGCAGCAGCAACAATCAAAATTGAATCTGCAGCAGCAACAACAAAAATTGCAACAACAGCAACAACTCCAGCAACAGCAACAGCTGCAACAACAGCAGCTGCAACAACTAGCGCCGCAGCAGCAAATGCATCTGCTGCAGACCAAACAGCAGCAACCACAGCAGATGTTGCTGCTCCAACAGCTGCAGCATCCGCAGACGTCGGACAGCCAGCTGCAAATGCAACATCAGCAGAAGCAGCAGGACACAGAGCTGCAGCAGCATGAGCAGCACCTACTAGCATCACAGCTGACACAAGTGTCGCCCTTGACTAGCCAACAACAAACGAATCACCTAAAAAATCTCCTCCCGTCGGCAGTTGTGGGGAATCAGGATTCGATGCAGCAGCAGCAGCAGGCTAATCAGGATCTTACCGCTCCACAATCTCAGCAGCAGCAGCAGCAGCAGCAGGTGCTTCTACAACAGAGTGCTGCTTCATCTGCAAACACGGATGGGGTGGTAGGATCGAGACCGTTCAACCAGCAGCTTGTGAACGTGACCAATAACATGCAGCAGCAGCAGCAGCAGCAGTGTTCTTCTCCATCTCCGGCGGTAGTAGTCAACCAGGCCGGCATCGGCGGACAGCAGTCGAATCAGATGAACAACGTGCGCAGTATGTCACTGACGAACCAGCAGCAGTGCAACGCCGTGCGGCTAATGATGCCCCCGAATCAGCTAGTGCCTAATAACAACATGTTGCAGCAGCAGCAGCAGCAAAGCGGAAACGATCAAGCCACGTGCGGTATTCTCTCTGGCGCTGGTGGCGCGGCCTCTGTGCTGTCCGTGACGTCTCAAAGCAGTACCAGTACAAACCAGTCCGTCACCCTCAGCCAAGCGATGCAGCAGCAATCACAGCAACATCTCTCGCAACCACCGGTGGGTGCTGCTTCAACGCAAGCGAACGTGCAATCACAGCAGCAACAGCAGCAAAACAACTCATCCATCATTCCAATGCAGGGCAATGCTAACCAGCAGCAGCAGCAGTTACTGTTCAACTCCGATGGGCAGATGTCGGGCGCGGTGGGCATCTCGACCGCAACGACGCTCTCGAACAGTAACGCCGTGTGCAGCACGACTGGCCTGCAAACTATGACTTCCCAGTCGCTGCCCATCATGAACACCAGTGGCATCAACAATGCTTCCGGGGCGGTTGGCGGAGGTGGCGTTGTCGGTGGTATGATGTCGAGTGGCGGTATGGCGGGGTCGAGCAATTTTTCCTCCGTTGCCGCTGCTGCTGCCGCCGCGGTCGCTCACAACAACAGCACGCAGAGCACGATGATCGCCGTGCCGGTGCAGGGCACCAAGGATTGGCACCATTCGGTAACGCCGGATCTGCGCAATCATCTAGTGCACAAGCTGGTGCAGGCGATATTCCCCTCGCCCGATCCGTCCACGATGTTCGACAAGCGCATGTACAATCTAGTTGCGTACGCGAAGAAGGTCGAGGGTGACATGTACGAGATGGCGAACTCGCGCTCGGAGTACTACCATCTGCTGGCGGAGAAAATCTACAAAATACAGAAGGAGCTCGAGGAGAAGCGTCAGAAGCGCAAAGAGCAGCAAATGCAGCTGCAGCAGCAGCAGCAGCAACAACAACAGCAACTACAGCAGCAGCAGCAGCAGCAGCAACAGCAGCTAAATGCGGCCGGTCAAGTCGTGCCAAGCACGGGCCAGATTAGGCCACTGAACCACACCCACGGCCAAGTTAACTTGCTCGGCGGAGTGGTCACATCGAATGCGATGAACGCAGCGGGAGCAGCAGGCGCCGGGGGCAACAATAGTGCCGCCACGATGCAGATGCAATCACGGCTCGGTGGCTTGATGAGCCAAGGCCAACCCGGCCTAGGAGTCAACCAGTTGCAGTCGGCCAACAACCGATTAGGCGTCAGTGCCCAGCAGCAACAAATGTTCGTTTCCCAGCCTGGTCCTAGTCCCAACAGCAGCATTGTCCACGGCGCCGCCAGCAATACCGTACTGCCCGGAGGGCTCTCTCCTTTCGGACAGCAACAACCAGGGCATCCGGGGCCGGTGAACCAGCTCAACAATCATTCGCAACAGGGTGGCAACATGGTCGTGGGGGGCCCGCAGCCTTCGTCACAGATGGGCCAACCCTTTCTGAATGGTCCGTCGATGGCGGATAGCTCCTCGTCGCAGCTGCAACAATTCAACGACATCGTACGAGCGAAGTGCGCCAACCTTGCCGGTGGTGGTGGTGGTGGAGCAGTCGGTCAGCAGCAACAGCAGCAGCAGCTTGGACAACTATCTGGCGCTCTCGGTCCGTGCCAGACGATGACGCCTGCCATCTCGCCCGCATTTAGCGCCGGTGGCGGTGTGAACAACGTCGGTAATGTTGGCATCGTGACGATGTCGCCGGGTGTCGCTCAGCAGCACGCTACCAACCCAAACGCTCCTGGCGCCAGCAGTGCAGGCGGTGGCATGTATGTAAATGCGATGAACAGCGGCACCAGCGGCGGCAGCCAAATGCTCGGAGGGAGCAACCAACCGCAGCGAAGCATGGGACTGATGTCGCCAAACCTCTCCGGCGGTGGTGGCATTGTCACTAATGACATGCTCGGCGGTGGACCGTCTGCGTACGGCGGTACAGTGGGACTCGCGGGAGGTAGCAACGCCTCCCTCGGAATAGTAAGCTCGAACGGGCCTACCGCGTTGTCCCTGCCATCGCCGATTATCGGAGTGTCATCGACCGCGTCGAACAGCGGCAACTCCGTGCCGCAGCACCTGCTAGCATCGTCTGCTACCTCCGCGTCCGAATCGACGGCGGTGAGCAGCGATTCATCACAGCAGCAGCTTGGTGGTGGTCCGCCTTCTGTCGTTGGGCAGCTGTCCCTCATCGGCGGCTCCAGTCTGATGGCGGCGGCCCTAGCGCCGCACCCCTCATCCAATGTTGCTTCGCACAACAACGCGCTCTCCCTCAACGGCTCGACGACAACATCCACAACGCCGTCCACGCCTGGTCCGATTTCTTCCATCTCGAGCGCCTCCGGACTGGCGGCGGCGGTGGCAGCACCGATCAATAACCTAACCTCATCGTCGTCAGCGTTAACGCCCAACAGTGCCGGCAGTAGCAGCAGTAGCAGCAGCAGCAGCAGCAGCAGCAGCAGCAGCAGCAGCAGCAGTAGCAGCAGCAGTAGTAGTAGCAGCAGTAGCAGCAGCAGTAGCAGCAGCTGTAGCAGCAGTAGCAGCAGCAACGGTAGCTCCTCCGGCATGGTGGTGACGGCCTCCGCCGCCAGCAGCCGGATGCCCTCCTCGTCGTTCAGCTCGCAAATGGCGGCCCTCGAGGCGGCCATGGCACGTGACAAGGAGGATTCGCCGGAGCCGGGTAGCGCAAAGGACACCGGCGGCGGTGGCGGCTGCGGAAGCAAGAACAACAAGGGCAAGTTTGAGCTGAAGCGCGAAGACGACAAGTCCGATCCGGACAGCAATCACATGGACACGTCGTCGTGCGGCGCCGGAAGTGAACCGCCCGGCGGTAAGAACGTCAACAACGACGGTATGAGCATAATCAGGCAGGAGAGCAAGGGCGACCTGATGGATGGATCGGATAGCGGTGGCAGTAATGGAGGCGGCAAGAACAAGCTCGACGTGACCAAGTTCAAGGAGGAACCGATGTCGCCAGCCGTCACGCCGATGTCGAACCTGGGCATAAAGTCGGACATCAAGTCCGGCATTTATCCCGAGCCGACCATTCAGACGAACGCGAGCGACAACAAAAAGAAGTGCTGTACGTACACCGATCGTTGGGTTCCACTTCCTCCCGTGTTTTTGGTTCACGGTATCTAACCCTATCTTTCTGTTCATTCTAGCGTTCAAGCCGGAAGAATTGCGGGAAGCACTGCTGCCGACGCTGGAGAAGCTGGTCGCGCAGGAACCGGAGTCCATTCCGTTCCGCATGCCCGTCGATCCAAACTCGCTCGGCATCCCGGACTACTTCGATATCGTCCGGCAGCCGATGGATCTGAGCACGATTCGGAAGAAGATCGAAAGTGGCCAGTATCAAGATCCGCGCGAGTACGTCGACGACGTGTGGCTGATGTTCGACAACGCCTGGCTGTACAACCGGAAAACGTCACGCGTCTACAGATATTGCACCAAGGTAAGGCTTTCGATTCGATTCGATTCGTTGTGATGTTGTGGAGTAGAAAGCAGAATCCTGAAATGAATGCATTGTGTGTTTTGCACACCGCCTGGCTAATAACTGCCGATTTAAACATTGTGTGTCTTTCTTCTATCACCCATCGTTTCTAGCTGTCGGAAGTGTTCGAGCAGGAGATTGACCCCGTGATGCAGTCGCTCGGCTATTGCTGCGGTCGGAAGTACACGTTCAACCCGCAGGTGTTGTGCTGCTACGGCAAGCAGCTTTGTACCATTCCTCGTGATGCGAAGTATTACAGCTACCAAAATCGGTAAGTGATGGCTGCTTCAGTTGCATTCAGTTCTTTTGTTGCATGCGGCGATGAGGCGGAAGAGCGATGGGAAGAGCGCAGAAGAATTAGATGCCTGTTGTTGTCACTCCCGCTACTGCAAACATATGGCCAAGCATTATTCGCCAGCAACCACCAATCAATAACTATGTGAAAAAAGCGGCGAAGTAGCTAGGATAACTTCTAACCCTCCTGCTAACGGTGCCTTCCGGCAATAACAGACTCTACGCCCATTGTCGCCCAACTATACGCTTATTTACTACTACTATGCCATCTGCCTCAGCTTCCATTTGCCGTGAGAAGTTCATGATTTTAATTTTTATGTATCATGTATTTTATATTTTCATATCGCCTCATCACCTGCAAATTAAAAAACAAAAAAAAAACAAACCACCAACCCGTAACCAAAACAAACACACTCGCTTTTCAAAATCTGGAACCACACGATCATCACCCGCCATCATCATCATGTTGTTGTGTGTACTGCATTCAATCTCATCACGCACTGCCCGCTCGCTCGCTCGCTAATTCGTCCCACCGTTGCTCGAAAACAAACTAAACAGCTCTTTTGGGCCATTATCTACCAGATACACGTACTGTCAGAAGTGCTTCAACGAAATTCCGGGCGATACGGTAACGCTCGGCGACGATCCCATGCAGTCCCAAACGTGAGTAACGAACGAACGCCCTGCTAGGTGCCGTCATTGTGATTGGCGCGACTTCTTTTGTTTCGTTTTTCGTTGGTTACAGACAAATCAAGAAGGACCAATTCAAGGAGATGAAGAACGACCATCTGGAACTGGAGCCGTTCGTTGACTGTCTTGACTGTGGGCGCAAGCAGCACCAGATCTGTGTGCTTTATCTCGAGACGATCTGGCCGGGCGGGTTTGTATGCGACGCGTGCCTGAAGAAGAAGGTTCAGAAGCGCAAGGACAACAAGTTCAATGCCAAGCGGCTGCCCACGTCAAAGCTGGGCACGTACATCGAAACGCGGGTCAACAACTTTCTGAAGAAGAAGGAGGCGGGCGCGGGCGAGGTGCACATACGCGTCGTGTCCAGCTCGGACAAGATGGTGGAGGTGAAGCCGGGCATGCGCAACCGGTTCGTCGAGAATGGCGAGATGCTGCCCGAGTTTCCGTACCGCGCGAAGGCTCTGTTCGCGTTCGAGGAGGTGGACGGCATCGACGTGTGCTTCTTCGGTATGCACGTGCAGGAATACGGGTCGGAGTGTGCGGCACCGAACACGCGCCGCGTCTACATCGCCTACCTCGACTCGGTGCATTTTTTCCGACCGCGCCAGTACCGGACGGCGGTGTACCACGAGATCCTGCTGGGCTACATGGACTACGCGAAACAGCTCGGCTACACGATGGCACACATCTGGGCCTGTCCACCGTCCGAGGGCGACGACTACATCTTCCATTGCCATCCGCCAGAACAGCGCATCCCGAAGCCTAAGCGGCTGCAGGAGTGGTACAAAAAGATGCTGGACAAAGGCATGGTCGAGCGGACAATACAGGACTACAAGGACATCCTGAAGCAAGCGATGGAGGACAAGCTGCAGTCCGCGTCCGAGCTGCCGTACTTCGAGGGCGACTTCTGGCCGAACGTGCTGGAAGAAAGCATCAAGGAGCTGGACCAAGAGGAAGAGGAGAAGCGCAAGCAGGCAGAGCGGGAGGAGGCGGCGGCCAATGCGGTAAGTAGTATTGGTAGCAATGGTAACGGCGTTGTTCGCCTTTGATATTGCAGACTTTCAAAAACGATCCTTTTCAATTCCTTTCCGCGCACGCTTGCTTTGCTGCAGATTATGTCGATGAACGAGGACAGCGACACGTCGGCGGACGGAAAGAAGAAGGGCCAGAAAAAGGCGAAAAAGTCGAACAAATCCAAGGCTGCGCAGCGTAAAAGCAACAAGAAAACGAACGAGCAGATTGGGAACGATCTCAGCGCAAAAATATTTGCCACCATGGAGAAGCACAAGGAGGTGTTTTTCGTCATCCGACTCCACTCGGCGCAGTCGGCTGCGAGTTTAGCGGTACGGTTTCAATCCCTCCTATCTTGGTTCGCTCTCTTACAGGATGTGTTCATTTTTTTAATGTTTAACTCTTCTCCTCCCATCAGCCTATCCAAGACCCCGATCCGCTGATAAACTGTGATTTGATGGATGGACGAGACGCGTTCCTGACGCTCGCCAGGGATAAGCATTACGAGTTTTCATCGCTCCGCCGGGCTCAGTTCAGTACGCTCTGCATGCTGTACGAGCTGCACAACCAAGGGCAGGACAAGTTCGTCTACACGTGCAACAACTGCAAGAACCACGTGGAGACGCGCTTCCACTGCACCGTTTGTGACGTAAGTAGCACTAGAATCGTTCGCTTCCTTCCTTTCTACCATTCCGTTGCCAATTGAACTTACTGTTACTAATCTGCGGTTCATTATCACTTTCTTGTTTTTCTTTCGTTCCTCCGTTTGGCACATCGTGCAGGATTTCGACCTCTGCATAACCTGCAAGGAGAAGGTGGGCCACCCGCACAAGATGGACAAGCTCGGGTTCGATCTCGACGACGGCTCCTCGCCGTCGGACGTGAAGCAGACGAACCCGCAGGAGGCGCGCAAGCAGTCGATCCAGCGCTGCATCCAGTCGCTGGTGCACGCGTGCCAGTGCCGGGACGCGAACTGTCGCCTGCCGTCCTGCCAGAAGATGAAGCGCGTTGTGCAGCACACCAAGCACTGCAAGCGAAAAACGCACGGCGGATGCCCGATCTGCAAGCAGCTCATTGCGCTCTGTTGCTACCACGCGAAGCACTGCCAGGAGGCGAAGTGTCTCGTGCCGTTCTGTCCTAACATCAAGCACAAGCTAAAACAGCAACAGCTACAACAGAGGTATGTGGTACTACGCTAATAAGTTGAACGCTCCGTGTACATTCATATAGTTGGTTTCCTCCATTTTAAATTTTATCGCGCTTATCTTTTCACAGACTGCAGCAGCAGCAGCTTTTGCGTCGTCGTATGGCAGTGATGAACACCGGGCGTATGGGCGCACCGCCGCCACAGATTCCGCAAAACAGCAACGGTGGTGCCGGTGGGCTAGCGGGTGGCGGTGTGTGCTCCACGAACGTCATCGGTGCCTGCGCTGTCCCGCCGACGGTTAACAATGCTACGATGGCCATCGGAGTGCCTGGCGTCGTCGGTGGCGTCGTGACGAGCATGGCGTGCGGACCGCTGGGAAATCCGGCCGTCGGAGCCATGAGTCCGTCCGCTGTGCCGTCCCCCGTACAGATGGTGGGCGGTATGGTGGGCAGTCCGCATCACGCCGGTATGGGCATGAAGCAGGTCCCCCAGACACCGCCCGCAAACGTACTGCAAGCCGTGAAGCAGGTGCGAAATGACGCCAAGTCCGCTGATCTCTTTTCGTCGCAAATTTGGTTTAATCAATTAACTCTGTTTATGCTCCTCCGTCCAATTCCCGCGACAGGTTCAGGAAGAGGCAGCGCGACAGCAGGCACCGCACGTCGTCGGCTACGGCAAGGTGAATCCAGTCAACCAGATGCCTCCGCCGGTGATGCAGCGGGCGATGCCGGGTGCGCACATGAACGCGGCCGTCGGCGTTAACGTGTCCGGTGTGGGCGTGCTGCCGAACCAGCAACAGCCTGGTGGCAGCGGTGGCGCAGTCGGTGTGGTACCGATGGGGGCCGCCGGTGGGCCCGGCGGCATTGGGCAGAACGTGATGCAGATGGACCAGTGGGCAAACGCGCGCTATCCGAACGGCGGCGGCCAGCAGAACCCCGGCATGCGTCCGACGCTGCCGGGGCTGATGCAGCAGCAGCCGCAGCAACCCCAAAACCCTCTGCAGACGGTAAGTTTTCCCCCACCCTCCTCCCCCTCTCCCTTTCATCCTTCTTCCCCCTTCCACAAAGAAGAAGCTATACTCCATCTCCGGGCAGCGGGACGAAACCATCGCTTTAACTGTGTTGGGTTTCTACAATCATACCAAATCAAATACACGTCATTGTACGTTGTTCTTCTTACAGGGCATCATGGGCGGTGGTGTCGGTGGAGCGCAGATGATGGGAGGTATCCGACAGGGGCTCGGCACCGTCGGCATGCAAGGCGGAATGCTTAGCAACGCCCAGCAACAGGGCGGCCAGCAAAACCAGACCGGCGGCCAGCCGCAGATGGCTTCGAACCAGCCAAAGCAGGCCATTGCGCAGCTGATGGCGACGCTCAAGAATCCAGCCGCCGGCCCCGAACAGCAGCAGCAGCTCTTGTCGATACTGAAGGCCAACCCGCAGCTGATGGCCGCCTTCATCAAGCAACGGCAACAGGTAAGATTATCGATCTAACGATGTCAGCAATCAACCGCCAGTGAAGCGGAAGGAAAGAGAGAGTCAGTCCACAAACCACACCTTCCTTTGCCGAATTTCTTCGCTCACCGCAGGCCCAGAATCAGCAGAATCAGAACCAAGTCGGAGGACTGTCTCAGCAGCAGCAGCAGCAACAACAGCAGCAACAACAACAACAACAGCAGCAGCAGCAGCAGCAACAACAACAACAGCAGCAGCAGCAACAACAACAACAGCAGCAGCAGCAGCAACAGCAGCAACAGCAACAGCAACAACAACAGCAGCAGCACAACGTGATGCATCCTGGTGGCTCGCAGGTGCAGCAGGTACAGTCCGGCCAGCCGGTGATGGTGTACAACCCGTCCACAGGTGGCCAAATGCCAGCGAACCGATTACAGGGTGTGCAAGGGATGGCCGGCGGTGGCAAACCGGTCAGCAATCCGTCGATGCAAATACCTGTGAGTAAAGAAAGTGAAGCGCACATGCCCATTGACGACGATTTCGATCGTGTATCCTAGGAAGAGTGTTGTGCATACTCCTAATCGATGGAATTGCCGCACTCGCATGATTGATGACTGCATGCTAATGAACGTACTGTTCGGTTGTTTTGCTTTCTTCCCCTCATTCCGTGCAGCTTCCGCAGCAGATGTGGTACAAACAGCAGCAGGCACAACAACAGCAGCAGGCGCAGCAGCAGCAACAGCAGCTCATGCTGCAGCGACAGCTCGCGATGAATAGTGGCAACATTCAGCCGGCCCCGCCGTACAATCAACGACCTCGTCCCCAGCAGCAGATGGTGGGCGGGTACGGTCAAGGTGGCATGTTCCCGGATCAACAGCAGCAGCAACAGCAACAACAGCAGCAACAGTACATGCAGCAAACAATGAAGCCCAACCCGCAGACGCAAGGTGGCGTCGGCGTTGGTGTTGGCGTCGGTGTCGGTGTCGGCGTACTCTCCCAGCAGTTACAGCAACAGCAGAATGCCAATCAGGGTATTATGGGACCGCCGAACCCGCAGCACGCGGCCGCCATGCAGCAGCAGCTGATGCAGTCGGTGCGGTCGCCCCCGCCAATTCGTAGTCCCCAGCCGCAGCCCTCGCCGCGGGCCGTGCCGTCGCCCCGAGCTCAGCCGTCCGTGTCGCCGCGCGCACAGCCCTCGCCCCATCACATTCCGTCACACTCGCCCGTGCCGGTGCAACCGGGCGACGTCGTGGTGCAGCACAATCACATGCACCCGCACCAAACCACCGTCGGCATGGGGTCGGTGGTTGGCGGCGGAGGCGCCGTTTCTAATGTGGGCGGCATGCCCGGAGCTGTCGTCGGTGTCGGTGGACCCGTGAACGCGATGGCCGTCGGCGGCGGCGGAATGAGCGTCGTCGGTGGCGTCGTCGGTCTCAGCGGCGTCGTTGGTGGCAGCGGCGGTGTCGTCGTGCAGCAGGACCCAACGCAGGGCGTGGGCATCATCGGACAAGGCGGTAACAGTAACTCCAACGAAACACCTTTGCAAGACCAGCTGACAAAATTTGTCGAGCAGTTGTAGTAGTATACCAATAGTGTGGTTGTAGACTGTAGTTCCTTGTTTTAATATTATCATTCTGACGTCGACAACTAATCTTACCCTATCCATACTAATCGTCCTATATCGAAGTGAATCATCAGCCCACCTTCTCATCACCCACCACACCCCGCACCTAAGCCCCCCTTTCCCTATTCCTACTCATCCCCCGTCAAAAGTTAAATTACGAAACAGTTAGGTATAATTAGTTTGATTGTCTTGCGGAGATTTTTCTTTCTTTTCGTGATAAAGTCCCGCGCTTCGAAGAATAGAGGATGTAGGGAGCATAAGAGGGAACATGCCGACGAATGTAAGAATGGCATAGTGGGGAACGACCTACGCTATAAAAAAAACTTTTAACTTATGGTATAAGATAATGTATGATAAAGTGAGCGAAGACTCACGCTTCTGAGAAGAAAGGCTATCAAGAGCCGGAGGCAGAACGAAGGAAAGAATGGTATCTGAGCAAAAACTCACGCTTCGAAGAAGGGAGAGTATGTCAAGATAAAGAGAGAAAAAGAACCGCAAAACATGGCAATGTGGATCAAGATCCACGCTTCAAACTAGAGAAAATTTAGGGAGCAAGAGAGAGAAAGAGAGAGAGAGAGAGAGAAGGAGCGGACGAAGATAAGCAAAAAGCTGCAACCATACTGCGATAGTTAATCTATAAGTCGCATCGTCCCAGATAGTAATTTGGTCCGTAATTTTATTGCACCTTCAATCATTCATCACATCACACTATTCATTGCACTATCACTAATCATTCATTATCCTCCAACCATTGACCTTACATTGATCTTACATTGACCTTGCACTGACATTACGTTGACCCATGCACACTATTATAATTATTCCATCAGAATCCATCATAATATTTTGCGTACCCGCCTGGGCATCCCCCGTTCCAAGGTCATACAGGTCGACGTGTTCCCGCATTGGTAGCAGCAACAGCAGCAGCAGTAACACCAACGGAGAGTGCGTCAGCAGCTTCACCGTCGGGGTGCCAAGTGCCCTCCACCGACTCAGTATGTGGCCGGTACATTTTCCCGGGAGATGTAGTATTGATTCCAGTGGGCACCGCTGATCGGCCTGACGATGTTGCAATTTGGTGGTTGACAACGAATGGATGGAGTTGCGTGATTGGTTCACGGTTGCAGCAGCAGCTAGGTGCAGCAAACAACGTAGAATGATGGAATAATGATTCCAGTGGGCACGTCTGATCGTCTGATCGGCCCGTTGCCGCTGGATAGTTTGGCTGAAACAGTTCTAGGTGCAGCATCAACACAGCCAGTGCATCGTTGGTTCTCGATATATCGTCGCTAACATTAATACCACTTCACCAGGCGGACCGTTCTATGCTATGAAAAACTGACTCATTTCACCTTCCAGCACCCGGCTCTTCCGGGCCCATCATCAACCCCAATTTATTCCCATGTGATGTGTATTTTTTGGTGTGGTTTAGTTATCCTGTTTATAGTTTCGTTCGCTGTAGAACTAGTACTTCGAAAGAAAATGGTCAGGTAACAAGAGGATGTGAAAGAGAGAGAGGTAGAGCTGTCGAAGATAAGCAAAAAACTGCAACCGTACTGCGATAGTTAATCTATAAGTCGAGTCGCCCGCGACAGTAGCATCTACAATTGCTTTCATTCGCACGCGCACATACACAGCACACAAACACACACCTACACCCACCATCGAATTCGTACTAAGAACATGCTAACTGAGAGTCTGCACTAGATCGCAATAAAGTATATCTTGCATAAGTTCGATTTAATGTTTAAAAAAATCAAGTGTATGAAGCCATTTTTCTCAGGTTTCATTGATTGCGTTTTTATAAAACCTTTTTAAAAGAATGAACGATACATAGAGAGAGCGCGACGGAAACAGAAAAACAAACATATTCATTTATGTTGAGAGCATACAGTAGCTGCGCTTAGGTGTTAAGGTGACAATTCAATAACTGATACTGAAATATATGTGTAAGAGTAGCGATATACTGATATATGTAATGAAATCAAACACGTAAATTAATCAATAGCAATGTTTCGGATCTGGCGCCCGCACGATCACACTCTCCAGTGTGTGGTTTATAGAATAAAAACGTTTAAACGTTTAGCGAATAAATTACACGATTCAACAAAAATAAGGCCTTGTTACGGAACAGCAGCAAAAACACTATTGTGGAAATAAAACTTGAAAAAAAGAGAGAGTGGCAGCGATGGAGAGAGACAGGATAGAAGGGGTGTAGAGGTAGGACCGAGTAAGGACGATTCACCAGTCCTGTCATTCATGGCCTTTCCTAAACGTGCTGTTGCAACAGTGAAACGTTTACGAAAGCCCATAAACTTGGGATTATTAGAACCCGGCGCTTGTGCCTAACTAGACGAAGCAATCGGCCGCTACGGCCCGGTGGTGGGCGGCTGCTGGTTCGCCATGGCATGGTTCCCGTAGGGCGGGCAGTGTTAGCTGCTGCTGAACTGGAAAGCAAACAAACAAAACAGAGTATTGAACAAGCGCGTGGCGGGCAGGTTTGCGTTTCGTGGCATTATATGCCACGCAATGGCCAAAAAGCAACAACTCCCGTAGATTAATATAAGCCTGGGGCCGACGGCGATCAGTAGCGGCATCCACAGCAAGCCAGCAGCAGTAATAGATAGTAGTAGCAACAGCAGCAGCAGTAGCAGTAGTAGTAGTAGAAGCAACCTCCTCGCGTTCTCCCACAAAGTGACTCTTTAGTCGTGTATTACGAGTACACGCAGCGGCAATGAATACGAAGCGAGCAGTTATAGAGTAGGACTTTTACCTGATCTTCAGCTACACACGAAGCAAAAAAAAAAAAGAAAAAGAAAAACGAAAATATGCCCTCACATGGTATGGGGTGGTGTGTGTCGTAGCGAAACAACTCTCACGTAGAGGAACGATTTATTTATGTTGGTTTTCTATTATGTACATAAGGCATTTTTCCATATCAGAGTATAGATCGAGTGTTGCGTGGTAGCGGAACGAAGAAGTGGAAGGCGATGAAGGCGATGGAGAAAAAAAAACATGCTGCTCGACGAGAAGCCAAGCCGCCCGAGGCAGGGCATTCCGGATCTGGCAAATATTCGAGTTTCGCCATCGACAACGCGATTGCGAAAACACGATCCGCTGCGGTACCGGAAGCCCCGGGGCCACGTCGTAGCAGTAGGAACAAGACTTGTTTTACTAGCATGTAGAGTATGCCTGTGTGTGTGGTTTTGCGTTTACGTTTATGGTTACTTCTGGTTTTTTTTTTATAGTCCAGGCTAATTTATCTTTTTAGCAGAAGGAGTATTTAACACATTCGAAGCACTCCTTCCGGGCTTGTATTAAAAGTGTATTCTAGCAATAACATTAAGAAAACCAAAATGCTTTAAGTTAAAAATGGAAGAGAAAGATAACACAAACTGTACATATGAGGCATTGGGCGCTCAATATCGCTAGCGGTGTAAATAGAGGTTCGTCATAAGGCAAACCCCCCGCATACCGCCCACTTCTCCTGTCCTTCCACGCGGGGGTGTATGCACTGCGGCTACCCTTCCTTGTTCAACGCCTCTCCCTATCTCTCCCCTCCCTCCCCACACACTCCCTTCACAACTCTCCAGCTCAGCTCACGCATTCTACCACCCATCACCTATCATGGGAAAGGCGACCGTGATAGGGAAAAGTTTCCACAGAGAAAAGGAAAGTAGAAATAAAACAAAACGGTAGGAGGAGACGAGAAGGAAAATACACAAACATGCAAGCAACAACTACCGAGAAAAAGCGATAAGGGCGACGATAGAGAAATAGTTTAGTGGCTGTGCCGCCGTGGCAAGATCAGGCGGAAAAACATGTTGATGGTAAAAACCGCGTCGGGCATCCGCTGCCAATTGTACCCGCGCGAGACTAAACGAGAAAAAACATCACGATCTGATTACTTTGTTCACATACACACATACGCAAGGCTTGGTATTTCCATTTGCAATTACTATTACCATGATCAACAGTGGTGCCGCCAAAAAACGAAAAAAAAACAGAAAACAGTGCAAGCTATTATAATAAAACCGGAAACTACCGCTTGTGTAATATAAGCACGCGGTGCTCGCCACCGTCCTCTCCCCTCCCAACTGCCCCTCTTCGCAAAGCGTTCGTGCGCTTCCACCATTCACCCCACCCCCTGCCCCCAAAGAGTTCCTCATCCCGTAAAAAGGACAACTGGTCGAAGGCGCGAAGCCGCCAGGAGCGGCATGGCACGCGCGTGGGAGAAACTTAGAATAACGAATAACGGCCGACCGGAGGATGGCGGGCCGAAATATAGGGCACACAGAGCAGGAGAAGAAAAAGAAGAAGGGAATAAAAGATGAGTACTCGTATGCGTGTTTTAATTTAATCGTTCTTACCAATTAAACACTAATACTTACCGCTAATATAAATTAAGGAACCCGTTTCTGTTCATCTAATATTATATACTAGGTGTAAAAAGGATACGAGAAGAAAAACAACAAAACGAGATAATGAGATAAAACATAAAATGTATACAATTCCAGATTATTTCATGCTTTTTTCGATCGGCATTAGTGCACCGGGGGAGAGAGACAGGGACGGAGAAAGGGATGGATAGAAGAAGTGGAAGAGGGAGAAGGAGAAAAAACGTGGTGGTGACGGAGCACACATGGAAAAGAAAGAATTAAAATAAAAAGTAAAAGCTCATACGGAATAGATCACGGCGAGAGAGGTGCGTGTGTGGCGCGTGGACATCCGTCCGAACCAACCGAAGCTTCGGCCGATGGCGGGTAAGTGTGGGTATGGGTAAGTAAGAAGTGAGGCGTGTCGCCGTATTCGGTTGCAGTAAAGTTATTCGGGTTCTTTCTTTCGGGTACTGTTTCTGAACTAATGCCAAACCTCTCCAATCCTAAGGAATCATCTCTTCAAATTATAAGTTTTTTAACGTTGGAAATGCGTATGAAATTCGCTTTCTATTTGTGACTCTCTTACTTTCTGAATCCCAAAGTTATGTTCGGAATCATGTGCACTCCAGTTTTACTTCACAATCCAACCGATTTGTCCGTTCGCTGTCGTTTGAAACCAACCACGGAAAATTGCGCTTCGTTCAATTAGCGGACGAAACTGAACGAACGTACCCAATATGGCACCGAACTGTGGGCAGTGCTGCCGGGAGCGTCTCATCGATGCATGCCGACCCGACATGTGAGAGAGCGCGGTGAGCTCACTCCTCTGTGGGAAGGGATCGGGTGAAAGTTTGCTCACATCTCAGCAGCATCCTGCGCTGCAGGCGCTTTCGGTGTGAAAAGATCGACATTGACATAAATACAGGTGTTTTGTTCATGCTGCCACTACTGGGGCTCAGTCTGGTAGTCCCTCCACTGTCTCGTGTATCAAGCTCAGCAACGATGGCCAACGGTCAGTACACAATAGTCGAGCATACAATAAATGACATATATTACAACGGCATACAAATGTGTATGCCTTAAGACATAACGATGGAGCACATCCGAAACAATAGCTGTTGACACTGTGTCGGCTCGCAATAAACCCCTTTGCCGGCAACAACCAATACACTGCGGTGATTGGAGACGAAACGCCGCAGATCAGCGCGTGCGCTCGAACCAACTTTATTAGGGCACAGAAACAACGACCGAGTAGATCAACAGCCACCACATTTTGCTCGTCAGTATATCTATTTTTGCTTGGCAATGGGTTCGATGGTTTTTACAAAGAAAAGGGTGCGCCCCTTTAAATACATTTGAAATTGTCTTCTATTGCACTGCAATCGTATCCGTCGTTATTACGAATTCAATCTTTACGATTTCGAACTGCTAGGGTCTATTTTTTTTTAAATATTCACATACGTGACTACACACACTGTATGAGTGTCCTTGGCGAATGCTGTTCGTCTAGCACATGCATCATCCCAATGGATGCCGCTTTATTGGGAATCGCGAAGCCGGCACAAGAAGGTGGAAGGTTAATGGAAAAGTTTTGTTACATACATTACCAACAATAAACGAGATTCGTTAATTAAAAATACATCCATGAGAGTTGTTGTTTTCCGTTTCGGTTTATTTCTATATCGTTCGCTCACTGGTTGTCCATCCGGTTGTTTCGCCTTCCTGCCATGGTAAGGGATGTTGCCCGGCAATGAAAACCCGTTGAGAAAATGCGCTAGAAGTAGCAAGCACCGAGGAAAAAGAAACTCATACACACAGCAAGCCAACCGAAGGGGATGCCCGCTCGGGTGGCATCAGGAAAAGGCGCATCGAAGACTAGTCGAAGGATGTGATTGATTATATTTTACCCCAGTAACAAACATAATAACAAACGATTAGTGTCATAATCTGTTATGACGTGTTGCCTTAGTTAAATTATTTTAGATTTACCTCATGGAAATATTAGTTCGCTGCCTAATGTTTAGTGATTCATATACTGTATAGTTAGCACAAATCTACGATAGGCGTACTTGTTTTTTCTTTTTTTCTTGCTTCGTAACTATCGCATTATTTCGAAGTTGTCATTGTTGTGTCCCTCCTGCTGGCCCTCCGTGTGTCGTCTGCCTCCCCTTTCGCTTGCGTTTCGCAACTACATAAATGTCCTTTTGTTTTGTTGTGGTTGTGTTTTCTTCTTCTTGGTTTTATTTCGTCCTCTTGTCCGGTTTTGCGCTATTATGCATTATTATGCGGTGAATGGCTTGCAATCTATGGGTCCTTTCAGCCCTTAAGTACTTAACATTATTTTTTGGTAATCTTATCTCTTGTTTTTTATTCTTTTCTGGTTGCTTTGTCGTTTTCAATAGAGTAA
Source organism: Anopheles plumbeus (assembly GCA_034621735.1). Taxonomy (NCBI): domain Eukaryota; kingdom Metazoa; phylum Arthropoda; class Insecta; order Diptera; family Culicidae; genus Anopheles; species Anopheles plumbeus. Next base: position 203,998 of record JAOEFI010000001.1, on the reverse strand, counting down.
CGCTGCAGTAGCATTGTTGTTGTAAATATGTGTATGTGTTCGTGTGTGTGTATGCGTGATTTGTTTTTAGTCTGTTCGTTTGCTTACATTTTTTTCTTGGATCGCGAATTATATAGAAAGAAGATAAAAATGAAAACGGACTTTTTGTTACATTTTTGAAATTTTTTGATTTTTTTTTTTTTGGTTTTCGTTAGGTGAGTTCATTCGTTACTTATGAACGTTCGTCATACCGTCATGAAGAAAGAGAGAGATTTTATTTTTTATTTCCAAATTTTTGCTGCACATTTCAAAGGGAGATACAAATAATTCTATGTTCTATCTAATGTCTCTAAATATGCCATGCTAGTCTCCAAAAAATGAAGAAAAAAACGTGAACGATACATTCTCCAATACATACATGCATACGTAAACGCACATACATACATATCTACATACACGTATACATGCATATCTACCTACATGGGTGCATGCATACGTACATACATACATATGTTTGTACATACATCCTTACTATGTGTGGATGTATATCCGGACCGTACCGTTTTTACCAATCTAGTTTTTTTTCTTTTTTGTTCAATTCTTTTTAATATTTTTTTTATTTATTTCAACAACTCATGCACGAATCGATTTCTGTTGGCTGACGACATGTTGAGTGTTGTGAAACGTGCCATACTATAACAATGCCATGCTTTTCGTTTTTCCGTTTGTTTTAGTTGTTGTTGTTGTTGCTCTTTCGTTTCTGCTTTCTAATTTGTTTTGTTTGCTTTTGTTTTCCTTTTTTTCCATTATAACTACCATATAGTTTTCCTGCCGGGTCCGTGCTTCCGTTTCCCGAAAAAAACACACACACACTCGCCTCGGCCTCGACTGCCCCGTCCTGGCACCGGCAACTCTACCGCCCTCCCAACCTCCCATTGCTTTGAACTACAAATTTATCTTGCAAGATTTACATTTTCACCGTTGGCGTTAGGGGTGGGGACAGGACGGCGCCGGGCGCGCGTTGAGATTCTGGTTCCAAGATGCTGCAGCGCGCGCGCCCGCACGCCTGCCCTCCGCCTCGCTGCGCCACCAAACGGCCCCTACAGCAGGCCCTTTTGTTGCTGTTCTTATCCATTGCTTTCCACTATTGCTTGTTACTTTCCCCGTACCCTCCCCCCTCCCGCCTTCTCTTCCTTCCTTCCTTCCGGCGTATGTAGGGGCGAGTGGATAACGATTTTAAATATTTTTTCTCCACCGTTTCGTTTCCAAATTCTAGTTTTACGTCCTTCCGGGGCGGTGGGGGGAGAGTGGTATTTTGCTTTCATTTATTGCGTTACAGTAAGTTGTGACATTGCAGTTAGTGGTGTTTATTACTCTGTTTCAATTTTTGATTCTTCGATTAACTTTTTTTTCATCTTCTTCTTTTGCTTCCCTTACTAACAAAACGTCGCTTCGTCCGCTGACGCGTCGACACGCGTAAATAGAAACAACCGTAACAGCAGCAGCAGCTGCCCAACAAACACTAAACAAGACAAACGAAGGAGAACCATCTAACCAATATCCAACAACGAGCAAGATAAACGTCAATCACCGACACAAACAGACAAAACAACTAGGCGGACCCCGCTTCCGTCCGTTTTCAATCTTGCCAGCATCACTGGTACAACCGGGAACACCAAAAAACTAGCGCACACTACCACAGGCTAAAGCCCACAAACAAACAAAAAAAAAACAACAATTCGCACCCTGGGCCCGGTGCCCTCCGTGCCTGCCCACCCACCCTACCGTTTGCCTTTCACTTTCGAGTGATATTCTCCCGAAAAAAACACAGCCTCTCGCCTGTGTTGGTGGTTTTTGTTTTTTAGCTAATCTTTTTTGGTGTCAAAACGTACACGATACGACAACAAACGACAACCTAACGCAAGAACATAAACAACTGAACCGAACACGTTCACACGACCCCGCCGAAAAGGAACCGGAGATATATATGGCTGATTGTCACTCTGGAAACTGGAATCGTCAAAACACACACACGTCATTGCATCTAAACAGAACGGCGTTCATGCAAATCGTTGCAGGGCAAATTCGCTTCACTAACTACCGCAGTTTCTTCTCCGTATGCTCCTATTAGATAGTCATGTGTATTTTGTGTGTGTATGTCTCTCTCTCTCTCTCTCTCTCTCTCGCTTTTTCTCTATTGCTCTCCCCGGGTATCTTTCTCTCTGTAAATGGGTGTTTGCTTATTCTGTGTATTGCATACTGTTTTCCCTTTTCCTTCGTCCCTTTCTTCTTCTACTTTTTCTTCTCCTTTTATTACGTTTATAGATTCATCGATCATTGTTATTTATTTATGTTTTTTTTCTTGTTAAATATTATGTTAGTTACTAATATTTTCTTTTCTTGTTTTTTCTTCTCTAGCATAATAATATGTGTTTGTAATATTCCATTACTTGTTCCATTTATATTGAATATGATACGTGATTGAGCCCTTCCGCGTATCAATAGCTAATCTCTCTCTCTTTCGCTTTCATTCGCTCCTTCTTTCGTATTTTTTAGTGTTCGCCTCTGGTACAACCAGTTTCTCCTACAACCAATGGTCTCGGTCTTGGCCCTCTTCTTGGCTATATTTCTGTCTATTTGAAGGTGTGTTTGTGTGTGTTTATGTGTGGTCTCTGTGTGTGTGTGTGTGTTTGTGTGTGTGTTGTTCGTCTCTTTTATTCCTAATACATCCGTGACTCTTTTGCAAACCTATGAGTGTGTTTTTTTATAGTAGTTGGCCGCTGCACTTCTCCGTTTCCTTCTGCTTGCTTGGTTTCTTTTCCCGCCTGTGTCCCACTAGATGCTCTATTGTTAAATGCTTTTTCCTAACCGTACCTGACTTCATCCCCCGGTACATCGACACCTCCCCATATCCCTTCTCTCTCTCGCATCTTACACTTGTCATGTATTCAACTTTGTCCCTTAGTAGTCATTAATGTCCCTCTCCCAGCGTGACAGTTTTCGAAACATTGCATCACGATGTCCACTCCACTAGACCATGAGATGTGTGTGTGTGTGTGTGTGTGTACGTCCGTTTATCTTCCATCCTCTTTCCTCCTCCCCCAGCCTTTCTTCTTCATCTTATTAAAAATATGAATTAGAGAGTGAATTTGTTTCGAGAGCGAGAAGTATTATATTGCAATTGAGAGCGTTTTTTTTTTTCGTTAAAGGATTATCATCGTAAGTGCGAGTGTGTATGTAAATGTGTACGTGTATGGGTGAGTGCCTTCATCCACGAAAAAACGTGTCGTGTTGTCCGCTGATTTAGTTTGAATTTTTGTTTTTGGTTTTTTGTAACATTTTTTGTTTTTTTGTGTTCGTTTCGTTGAAACTCGCTGGCGTTTTACCTTTTTTTGCAATGCAATGCTATATCCATCCCCCGCCCGTCCATTTACCGTTTATAGTGATAAAAAAAGGTTAAGAAATATATCTTAGCTTAACCGCATATTTACGATGTCACAATTCACTAATTCACAAATTGGTTGTTTCTTTTCTTTGTTTGTTTGTTTGTCATTCGGGGCCGCACGCGGCGCCCGCTGAAGACGACTAAGAATGGGTTCGTTCCTCGAGCAACGAACAGAAAATGGCGCAACAGCCGGAAAAATACATGTTTTACGCATGTAAAAACCAACAATACCCTGCGCTTTTAAAACCGTTCAAATGGCCGTGTGTGGTTGTGTGTGTGTCCATATGTTGTGAGTGTATTGCTAATCCTTTCCCTAAACAGGCATTCTTTCCCTTTTCTTTTGCTGTCACCTACACTGGTGCGGAACTGCTCAAACTTTCGCTCGTTTCGTTCTCGGCCGGTGCAGAGCAGCGGGGCTGAAAAATGCTAAGAACGTGAGCACCTGCATCCGTCTTCCTCCAGTGGCTGGGTATACAAATGGGCCAAAATTTAGTTGTTACTTGGTTTTTTTTTTTTTGGTTCTGGAGCTCGGAATCTAATCCTTTGCAGCACCATGGGCCCAACCCGGGCAGGTGCGCCGCCGCCTGCCGGGACAAATGCTAAACATACACACCGATAAAGTAACTAACGTGCACCGCGTGGTCACGCAGGGGGCAGGGAAAAACCCCTAAAAATAAAGCTGAAGCACGAACACCCCCCGGCACCTGGGAACGGGCACTCCAGCAGGACGAAGGAAATGAGGAGTTAACGTGAGGAAAAGTATCTTACTTCGCTGCTTCTAACCGCTCTACTTGGCTGCTTTCACGCCAAGTGAAGTGTTCCAACAACAACGGCCTACACGATCTGGTCACTACTGGCCACTCACGATCGTTTGT
>JAOEFI010000001.1:189699-197199 GCA_034621735.1 Anopheles plumbeus | reverse complement strand
TCGTAGTTGTCGGAGAAGCGTGTGCAAGCGGGTTGGGCCGCCATTTCTTTGCGGTGGTTTCGGCGCTGGTTCTGGTATTGGCGGTGATGGAAGAGGGACGGGCCAGGGGTTGAGAGTTTCGGTGTAGATCGTTGTTGGCTAGAGAGGTTTTCCGGGCTTTTCCGACGAGATATTAGTGATAAGTACGACCGATCGCAGGCACGTACATAAATACTCTCGTTAGTCGCTGCTCGAGACCTTTAAGTACACGCTGTGTGTTTGTGTGTATCTCTTTCCCTTTCTCTCTCTCTCTCTCTCTCTCTCTCTCTCTCTCTCTCTCTCTCTCTCTCTCTCTATATCTCTCTATCTCTCTCTCTCTCTTTATCTCTCTGTCTCCCTCTGTCTCTCTTTTTCTCTCTCTCTCTCCCTCTGTTTTACTGGCCTGGTTTACCTTCGCGCTCACTGTCGCTGATTGTACTGGCTCGTGATGATTGCAACGGTCGTCGTCTGTAGTCTGAATGCTGATGCTGCGTTGAGTCTTCGATTCTGTCGCATCACCGTATTCAACATGATAGTGTGTTGCTGCTGGTTGCTAGCTGATCCCTTCTCCTAGCTTCTCAAATGTTCCCTTTTGTTCCTTCCTCTCTCACTCACTCACTGTACTCAGGTAGTGCACCAATGTTGTTGTGGTATGTTTTGCTGTAAGTGGAAGTGAAAGAAAAATGGTATGTTTTTAATTACGGATTTTTGTAAACTGAAGTCAAATCGAAAGCTACTAAATACTCAAAACTGGTAGATAAACACGACATCCACGAATCCGTAAATGAATGATTCACAAAAATTGCTTGAACAATGCCCCTACAAGTTTCGAACAGACAACGAGAATAAAACAACACCTGCCCGAGTCCAGATTATGACAGTCAAATAACATTGAAATGAACTTCAGGGTAATGATATTTCAAACAGAATACCAGGTCCACACTGCTCTTCTTTCTCCTCCGCCCGTCTTTCGCACCAACTGTGCGCAGAGATACCCCGTATGATCCCGAACCAAGGAACCCGCCCCGCTCCGGACTGGTGGGTTGTTGGTAGCGTAACGATACTCTATCGCTCTATTTGCAAGAAGATACATACGGCAACACGCACGCTTGTGTCAAATCGGTAACGGTTCGAATTCGCCTCTGTAAACAGTCGCTGTTCGTTCGTGGGATGGGGATATGGGAGCAACACGACCACCACCGAGCGCCTCCCTTGGTGCAAATCCCGACGAACAACACCGGCGATGTATGGAAGCAAGGTACGGATGGTCGCCAGTTGGAAATGGAACCAGTTGAAAGAAAACTGCAGTAAACGGAACTGCGAGCCGTGCCGTGTGTGTGTGCCGTCCAGTAGTGAACATATGGCAAGCTTCTAGGCGCTGGCTAATTTCACCGAAACGCCAAAGGACGATATTATCTGGACGCTGCTGCAGGGCCGCGATACTTATTAAATTATTCAACACACGCACACAAACACAGTTACACACATCCGACATTTCCGTGCCCATGGCGCACTCTCGGGTGAGTTTCCGAACCGAAATTCGATTACTCTATTAGAACCCCGCGCGTTCGTTGGATTGGCGATGATGCTGCAGGTGGTAACGGTGGAAACAAGCGAATGTGTATGTGGAATCAATCAGACAATTGCCCGCAATCAATCAATATCGAATCGGTGGAAGCCAGAAAGTCATTTTGCAAATAACACAGCCGCGATGGGTTCAACTCATGCGAACGAAGCGCGCGGGGACGGATAGATGCGAAGATGTGCACATATCTTGCGTGGAAACTAATTTTCATATTTTTCCTAGCTGCTTCACACGATCCTCTCCCCAGTTCCCGGGGAAAATCGCGCAGCATGATAGTGTCTCCCGTATTCCATCACACCATGCACACACATAAAAGAATATACTCGCGTGCACACGAAATGCAAAAAAAGGGTAATACGAAGAAGCAAGCGGAAGAAGAAAAAACAATAAACGAGAGTCCGTTCTTTTCAAGATGATTTTGACACTGTAAATTTAGAGAAGCACTAATGTATTTTTATACTTTTGCTCACTCACCACCGGTGGTAGCTTATTGGCAGCACCAGGCAACCAGCACGGAAAAGATAGAACAGGAAAAAAAACCTTCGCTTACTTACACAACCGCACTGCTCATGCGTACTTCTGGACCCTAGTGCGCTAGACGGAGCAAGGGCTTTGCACCACAGAGCCTCCCGCCAGTGCTTGGCGGGCAGATGATTACAATTCTCTGCCGTAGCTCTGTCGGAGAACGTGTGCATGCTAGGACCGAATGCAAAATGACCATCGGATAAGTACGACACTGACACGGCAAACCGGAAAACACGAACGGAGCACAAGACTGGTTCGAAAAAGAGAGAGACAACGGGCGAAATAGAGAGAGAGAGAGAGAGAGAGAGAGAGAAAGAAAGGAAGAGGGCGAACGAGAGTCAAATAATCATAGGCAATATATTACTGAGAGTATATTTCCCCGGATCCCTGGACCCGTGAATTGGGGGTTAGGTTAGTTTGAACCTAGACTTGCCATTCGGGTAAAGTAAGAAAGTGAATTAGAGAAAAGCCCCCCACCCCCAAAGACATACACACATACACGCACAAACCATACCATACCAGTAAAACAATATATCTATCTATAAGACGATTTTACTTTGTTTGTTTCACAGATTGATCGAAAATCGACGACGCGGATTCACTTATTAGACGGGGGAACGTTCGCGGCTTTGCTCCAAGAATTGTGTGGTCCTGTGCAGTCACGAACTGTAGTAGTAGCTGCTGTAGAATAGTCTAGATTTCTGCTGCTGGATAGTAATATCGGACCGGAGGTGTTTGTTTAAAAAAAGAGAGCAAAAGCGAGAGAAAGCAGAAGAGAGACAGAGAGAGGAACACGAAAAGAGACAGGGGAGTAGATAGAGATAGATAAAGATAGAAAGAGAATGGAAGAGAGAGAGAGAGAGAGAGAGAGAGAGAGAGGGAGAAAAAGTGAGAAGCGAAGAGAACATGTGAAACAGATGCAAGGATCAAACCTTCGAAGTTGTTATATGTTACTCAACTTGCAGCACAATTCAGACAGGTGTCCGCACTTGTCCGGGAACCACTATTTCGAATTATTCTAGTTAGGATGCAAGCCGGCGACGGGGAGCATCAGCAACAGCAAAGGGTTTAATAGACTTAGATCACCGGGGATTTCATTTTGGTTGATGCTGGAGCCAAGACACTTGTTTGCTCAAGCTACTGACGAACGATGAGCGCATGGTGTTTACTACCATTCCTTGTTCGAATCGAGATCACTTTATACTACATCGCCTACTTATTAGCATACTTAAAAGCACATAGCATCTTTAACATTGCACTATGAGAAATCCTTCTTCAAACGTTAGCGGCATAACGCAACGCACCTACAACAAAACCTTAACGATACGTTAACCAACGGGCACACTACTTTCTACTTCGTACAACAGCGATGGGTGCCATGGAAGCAACATAAAATGATTGGGCCAGTACAGTCACCCAACAACTGCAGTAGAACCCTTCAGTCACATTGTTCTGCAGTCGAATACAGGACTAATGCTGAAACAAACACAAATATTGGGCCACAAAAACGATCACCGATGGGAGGATGCTTTCTGCACGACGATGAACCATCCATATTACCCGCTGCCATTCTTCATGTCCGCTATGAATCATTAATTATCCAATAAATATTTTAGATCGACCTAATGTGCCTCGCATACACTCTCTCGCGATCTAAGATTCAACCCTCAGCGAACACGTACACACACGTACATCAGAGAAGGAAAATCCGACAGAAGAGAGGATTCTCCATGTATCCTTAAGGGAATTGCCCCATAATTTTAATTTACGATTTCTTCCCTGGTACAAGAAAACGCAAGACATAAATATCAATTTTAAAAAGGTTTCCAGCACCATACGATGCGTGCTGTGGGTATGTGTGATGTTTAAAATTTCACACTTTAATCAGTTAGACATATCACTCATAATAGTATTAAATGTATAAAATTCAATCTGAGTCATAAATTTGAACGACTGAGAATAGCGACCCCAGAGTAATATTGATAATGCATGATACCAGTGGTCCTAGAGTTTCCCAACTTCTTATCGCCACAATCAAACCTGGATAGTAGAAAATCGAAGAGGCCAACAGAACCGTTTGTCTAAGAATTCTTTCTAAATCGCCTTCCGTAAGAATGATACTGACGGATCTTAACACGGACCGAAGATGCAACAGCTAGAGTGGCATAGTACAGAGCGCCGTTTGCATATCTACGGCGTTCATAAAAATATTTATTCCTGCATAAAAAGCTGGCGAAACGAGCAAAAGCTGGAAAAGGCCACTCATCTAATTTAAATAGACGCTATATACCTCTAACCCGATTAAGATTAAATAGGTCAACCTTTTATTTGTCCTCGCCGCGACCGCTGGGGATACCGGCAGCAAAACTCCAGTGCATTTCATCTGGCCCGTTGTGGTGCCGCATTAAAGTCTCGGGCAGACGGGCATTGTTTTCATTGAAACTTTTTAGGGAAGCCCCAGAGTTCGCCTGACCTCAATACCCTACCTACGGTGGTGCCCAGAAGTAGGCTTAGGGTTGAATCGACAAAGAAGAACAAACACGAGGAAAAGTTATGCGACAGGAAGCCCGTAAAAGTATAACAGATTAACACGCCATTCAGGCACTAATTGAAAACTTCCCATTGTAACTGTAATGCTATAATCCAAGCCTTTGGGAGGGATGGCTTTGATGGTGCAATCTAACCGGACGATGCCTTGGGGCCTATTTTTAACGCATCCTGCGGAAGCTATGTAAGGATGTGCGCTGCAACTAGTAATGAAGTGCTGACAAAGAGGAGTGTGTTCCGTACATGGGTTCTGTTCTGTGCGCGTCGAGAAAAGTTCCATCACCAATAGTCCATATAATATTTGCCATGCCTTAACATTCGATCAGAACCCGACAAAAGTATTTCGCTTTACATATTATCAGCATGTAGTGTAGGACTGTATGTATTGCGAACCGAGAGCAAAACTGTATGCCAACGGAAAAACTCTACAGTGCCGTGGTGCCCGACATGAACTTGGAACGTTGTTGGAGATAACGGAGCACGGTAGATGGGAAAATCGTTTTCTTTTGCAGAAAAAAAGAGAACCACAGGCAGAGAAAAACAGAGGAAAATGGGGAGAAAATGGCTTACAGAGAGAAAGTGACAGGGCAAGACAGCGAGAGCGCGGAATAGATAGGCGAGAGAAAGCGAAATGATAATTTATATGTGCACGCGAAGGAGAGAGTACGTAATGGCAATTTTCACTTAGCAGCGTTTAGTGGCCTCCGTAGCGCTTTTCTCGCTCGGCGACAGGCCTTTTCCTGTGGTATCTGTCGGCTGCGCATGCCCAAGGTGGATGCGCACTGCCTCACCACGTACGGATACGTACAAAAATAAAGAACGGTTAGGCGAGAAATTAGGTCGTATAATAAGGTTTTCCATCTGACATAAATGTGGGCAATGAAATGCATATGTCAGGCGCGTCCACGCACCCCAGGTTGGAGGTTTGATAGTAGACAGTGTCACAGCAGGCGGCCCCACCGCGATGGCGAGATTTGCTGTTTTTCCTTTCGGTTTTGTCCGTCACTCATACAGGTGGACGGGGGTATCCGACTCCTGATGTCACCGTGCCAATCCACACCTCTCGTCAACCAGCACACGTCCAGTACCGATGCACACATACCGAGTCGGCACAGATACTGGCAGCTAAGGGTTCGCCCCCACGGGCCGCCACGGGAGTGCACACGTTACACGTGAAAATCACACCCTGCACCGCAGTGTGCCTATACATTTAGATGTGTAGGTGTATTCCTAGCGAGCGCGTCCTGCAGCAGGTCGCCTGATAAGGACCACCGAAGTACCTGGCGAACTAGCCTTATACTACCGCTTATGGCCGCTTTTCGCTTGCCAAGCAGTTGGCGAAAACTGTCTTACTACTTACGTTTCCGTCAAACATTACTGGGAACGGGGTTCCATGCTGTCGGCAGTAGTAGTGCTCGCTCCTGCTTCCTCTATCTCTGCATTGCGGGCTGCAGCACCAACGCTATCTCCACAGCGGCGGCAGGTTAGCAATCCTCGGCAGCTAACGACGGGCGCGCAAGGCAGCGACAGCGACTAGGACGACTACTGCTCGCGGCCATTGGGGAAAGCAGCAGGGAACACCACACGCCCGCACGCCAGCGGCGGCAGCATCAGGTTGATGGAGGCAGGTGCGTTGTATATGCGTATGCGCGCGGTTGCGGCAACGGGGCACGGGGGCGGGGGCGGCGAGTTTCGTGCGTTGTGCGCGACCGACCAGAGAAGCAAATTGTACAGAAAAACCCGGGTTAAACTATTTTTATAATGGAACACTTCTGCGTTCTGCAACAGCGAAACTGCAATGATCGCATTTTGGGCGAGCAGGGACTGGCTGGTCGTTCTGAACCCGCGCACACACATGCACACATTCACACACAAACACAGTTACACAGTTTTCCACATTCTCTCACATACTCTCTCGATTTCTCTCAGTCTTTCTCTCTCTATTTCTCTCTCTCTCTCTCTCTCTCTCTCTTTTTCTCTTTCTACCTCGCTATATCTTCTTCATATTGTTTCTCCGCTCACCGAATTGTGTGCGCGTAGTCTGTGTGTGTTTTCGCTGCCTCGGTACTCGGTAAAGGATGGTGCCACGGAACTCCGCGCACTTATGTCGGCAGGCTGGGGGCAGTAGTAGCGGAACCAATAGCAGGTACTAAATGTTCCCCCACCTTCGGAATCATCGTATGTGTGCAGTTTTCTTTAACAAAAAAAGTATTTCGAGTTGTTGGAAGTCAAGATTTAACCCCCGTGTACTGACAGGGCTGGAGAGGGTGGAGCGGCCACCACGACAGGTAGCTTCTACAAGGGGCGAACTTCGGCGCAACCTCGGGCTGAACTTCCGTGCAACTTCTGCTATCTAGCGGAAGGTTCTTAGTGTATCCACAGTTTGGAGTGGTGTTCTCTCCAATGTTGTCTCGATCCTATCCTATCGTATCGCACCAACGAGTAGTTGACTTTCAATGTCAAAGTGTCACGACTGGTTAGCGACCACCTTCACTGCCGAACTGCTGAGAAAAGATGTCAAGCCATTTTTCACCATTGACTACCGAGGGTTGCAGTGAGGATAGCTTGCTTCGTGCGTATACGCCCGAGCATTCCGAGCCATCTTTTGACAGCCGTTTGCTGTAACGGTGTGCGAAAGGTTGCCCAAAGTTCGGCTAGTGTGGTAGCACCCTCAGCGTGTGTTGAGACATTGCACCACATCAGAAGAACAGTGAGATCAATATTCCCACGTATTAGATGGCGCAAGCGAAATACTCTCTTCTCCACCAACAAACACGACTCCACACACATATATGTATTATTATATATATATATGTATATTTCAT
>JAOEFI010000001.1:170909-189397 GCA_034621735.1 Anopheles plumbeus | reverse complement strand
GCGACCCGCAACATACCCGCATCTCAGCAGCTGACGTCATCGTCATCGCGGATGCAGGGACAGATGGGCACCAGTGAATCCGCGGCAGACGTAGTTGAGCTATCCAGTGACTCCGACACAGCCAACGAAGAACAATGCGCGACCCGCAACATACCCGCATCTCAGCAGCTGACGTCATCGTCATCGCGGATGCAGGGACAGATGGGCACCAGTGATTCCGCGGCAGACAGAATGGTGTACTGGAGTGACTCGAACACGGCCAACGAGCCAGCATCTCAGCAGACGTCGACGGCTTCTGAACTGGACACCGAGACTTCTGACAATACCTCCAATGTTACCCAATCCTCATCTACAGAGGAAAGCGTGACCTTATCATTCGTGAAAAGTTCTAGCACCAGCACCGGATCCTCCAGTGAGCGCTCAGCCTCGTCGGGTGAAAAAACCGGGTTTTACATCCGCGGTGGCGTCTTCGGATTGCTAGGAAAGAATGCTGTGAAAGACAGCCAACGTCCGAACGAGGCGACCGCATTCGCATCGCCTCCCGGCAAGCTTGGCCCAAATCGACCGGATGTAATCGACGGCAAGTCAGCGCCAGCTTTGAAGAGTGTCGGCTTCCCCTTCGGCACACCGGCTCTCACTACCGCCGCTGACACGTTGCCAAGAATGAACTTTTTGTCCAATAGCGCCCACGCCCCTAGACCATTCACATTCGGCTTCAACGGGCTGAAGGACGGACCAGCAAATGAAGCGCCCGCGACCGGCAGCTTCAACAACGGCCAAACCCGAATCACCGCAACAAATCCTCCGCCCTCCAATGGGGTTGCCTTCGGTAGCGTTCCATTTGCCTCTACCAACTCCTCCACCTACAAGAATGGGTTCGGCGGTGGCACCGACTCCACCATCACGGCATTTACGGACAATATTAGCAACTTTGCGAGCGCAACCGTTGGTTCGGGGATGCGGCAGCACAGTGTGCCATTTGTCTTCGGTAGCACCGCCTTGGCGGGCGCGCAACAGCAACGAGTTCCTTTCGCCGTGTCTCAGAACCACACGGATCCTTCGAGCGATGTTCAGCAGAAGCCGAAGACCATTGATCGGCTCGGTGGCGCCGATACAGCGATCACTAGGATGAAGAGGCCCCTGGACGATGCAGTAAGCATACGGCGGGTGTACACAGTGCAAAGTGGCCTTGAAACATACAGCTCATCCCTATCCCTTCTACTTTGTTTTGTAGGCTTTCTCAAGCAATCCTTACGGGAGCCACACCACTACTGTCACTAGCCATGGAGATGTTAAACCATTTTCGTTCTCCGGGGCCGCGGTGCCAAACTTCAACTTTACCAGCGCCTCCGATAGCCAACCTACCGCCACTCCTGTCGTCCGAAAGGTAAGTATGCTGCGCCGTCTGCACATTGCCTGAGCATGCTTTCTGGCTCAACCACCCCAGTGTTGTCCTGTCGAAACGCTCTATGTGTCTTCTAGCGGTGGTAGAAATGGGGCGTATCGCGAGCGGAAAATATAAGTGTTTATTTCTGTATGAACTTCCATTCGGCATTAAGCACGTGTCGATCCTAAACATGTTGGCGATACCGTTCCCAGTAGACCGCCGAAAGTTTCCCCCATTTCCCCCTCCCTCTCTTTCTCTCTCTCTTCCTTTATATGTATTCCTTATGTGTTTCAGTTGCTCATTAATCGTTTATCATGAATTGAGTTTCAATCACGAAAAAATAGTACTAACGATAATGATATTGATTAGTTGCAAGCAGCAGCACAGAGAATACATATACGAATATGATGCGTTCAGCACTAGCAACACTAGCGACGAAGGTTATGCAGTGTGTAGGCATCTTGCGAAGATTCAACGGGAATTATAAGAGAAAAAAATGTTCCCATTAAATGTTCTGAGAATATCTGAGAATTGTAATGGGGATTTTTCTCTCTCCGTAGTTGTCTAAACACATAAATGCTCCTCCTTTCAGCACGAGACAAACCCCTTTTTGGTGATTTTTTTCTTTTCGAAAAAATAACAACTCTACAACAGAGTTTGTGAAACGTTTGTGCGCATTAGCGTTTATGAAACGCCTTTGCTTTTGAAACAACGTTTTGCGAGAATCACACTCAAAAGGGTTCCGTCCCGTCCCGTGCTCAAAGGCCGATACCGTCGCCCGGTGTCTAGTGCGAAGTGTGTGCGAATTCGATTTTGCATAGAAATGCTTTTTATGCAAAAATAATAAATAAAAAGTTCGATGAGAAAAACGGTCGTTGCTTGTACGACATAACTCCCCCCGACACCTTAATGTTAATGGCAGAAGCCCAACTTTACCAGTTTGCATCTATACCACAGGGTCTGTCGAATCCGGTGTTTCAGTTTGGGGGACTATCCCAACTAAATTCGACGTCGTAAGTATACCACGTTATTTGTGGTCGAGCTGTTGTGTGTAAATCATGATATTACGCCTAGTTGCATCACCATTTATTTAAAATATGACATCGCATACTTTAAATAGCATTACTATACAACACGTACACGAACGCCTAATCTCAACACGCGAAATTGATCAAGAACTGGTTATACGGTTGTTTTCTGTTTAAGTAGCTAGTTTTTATGTCATTTGTATGTTGCATTCCTGTTTTGTTACACAAAATGCATCGTTCACTCTACGAGAAGGAAAAAAAAACATTCCGCAATGTTTGCTCTAGTATATGCATTTCAAGCCGTGCACTTTCGTGGTATGTACGTGTCTGTAATGTATGTTTGAGTATGTAATGTGTTTTTTCCTTCTAAGAACAATATGCATTTTGCTGAAAAAACAAGTACTTGCGGAATCCACATGTAGAAACACATCTATAAGATAAATGCTTGAACGAATATGCGTAAACAGTCGAACTTGGGCAAACAAATACTGATGCAAGCTGAATTGTTCTGCCGTCGTCTGGGTCCATCTGTTTATGTATATTTACTACTAATGCAAAACACTCTCGACTATCCGGAATCAATGCTTCTTCTAGAAGATAGTGCAAAATCTTCGGAGCAAATACTAGTAATCATACGGTTTAATGGGTATCATCTATTCCATAACATAGTTATGTCGATGAATTAAGTACAAAATTAGACATTGCAGTTTCAAGCTTTTTCCATCAAATCTGCTATTTACTATGCCTTTAGTAGTGTTCGTTGGTAGATGGTAAGATTAGAAGACTTTTCCCATCGTGGAAACAAAACACGCGAGAACGCAAAAAAAAAGTAAATGAACAGGGCAAAGTGGTGGAAGCTTGAAATTGAAAACCGGCGAACTGGTAGTCGAGAGTGTACGCGATTGCATTTACGATGAAGACCGTACTATCTGTGTTGCTAATCGTATCACATTGACATTCCCGACAGAAACGCTATTGGAAAAAGAGAGGAACTGCCAAAACGGTTAAAACTAAAGGCGACGCGAAGGCTGCACCGGTAAAACCATCAGACACTGACTCCGAGACGTAGGTTCCACGTCCACGCCGAGGAAACGTCGTTACAATGTAGCATATTTGAATGGTTTATCAGGCAGGCGACATTCTATTTGAATGGTTTGTCAGACAGGCGCTTTAGTTAGGGACCGCGGCACGCTTAGGACGGGTAGCCAGTTTACCAGGCGTTTATAAGGATAAGGAACAGAACTCGCTACGAGAAGCCTCGAAAACAAACATCATGTTTTCGACTCATTTCACATCATTACAACTCAACCACAATCCAGTCCAACCGGCAATAGCATTGGAACTGAATGGATCCAGGAATTGGCATCGTTTCCTATTGCCCTTCTCCTTCCTTATTTCCACACGATTGATTTATGTGATTTATTTTAAACGCCGAATTCTCATGTTCCATATTTCTCATTTCTTCACTTTCCATTAATATCAAGCAGCGGTAAAGTCTGTAATGAAACAAACTATTACTAATACAGATACCATGCCTAAGCTTTATACTGTTATCTTCATGTTGATAAAAAGTATATCATATCTGCATGTTTATATTTATGTATATATAATCATATTATATAAATGGGAAATTTTTATAATGCGTTTAAAATATACGTAAATATAAATATTCATATATGTATATATAAATTTACATATATATTAATTTACAAATAAATACAGTGAGCTTTGGGACAATATTCTCACATTACTTTTCTTCCACTGAGGTGGTTCGCTTTGTACTAGTTTCACTGAGCGAGACATGCGAATCTAGTTAACCTGGAAAGAAAGTGATCTACAGCCCTTTGATAGAATGTAAGTGTAATTCACGGAGCTGGATTGATGCTGCAACTATTGCCGATGTGCAATTTTTGGGTTCAGCAACGAGAAACGGCCGGTCGCTTCGTGGCGATAATTCCAACTCCCGTCGGTTTTTATATATTATCTGTTATCGCCCGCATACATACTCGTAACACAATATCCGACTCACCTGAACTCTCGTTGTGTTGACCGACAGAACGCGCCATGGATAGGTTTTATCTGTCGCCGTTTTACTTAACAGAATGTTTTCATTTAAGTAATTCTCTTCTTTTCTTTTAAGTGTGGTTTAGTTGCTCATTTTCGGTAAGTGTTTATAACACGTACCGTTTATGTTTAACTGTAGTTTGATCCGCCCTTTGTCTTCTTCTGCTCATGTAAATCGATGTACCTTGAGAACTATTGATCAGTCTTGGCTGATGTGCTGTTGCGGAGTAAATGATATTTGTTTTGCTCAATGTAATTATGCTTCCATACGGATTTTGGAATCCGATTTGCGATTTACCCCACTGTGAATGTACAACATGGGGAAAACGGGACAAAATTTACTTCTGATTGATCCTGAAGTCGCTTTCAACTGTTGGCTATCTTTCCCACAACTACTGACTTCTGTTCATTGAGTTTCATTTTTTATCCGATGCGTTTAAGTCTACCACAGTAGACGGTAGACCGAAAAAACCATAAACCTTTTTTTAGGAAACGCAAAACAAATCTTCACACCTATCACCACCCCCCTACGCCAAGTCGGCCAAGTATTGAGATCATGTTAGGTTGTGGAGGGCTTTGGTTCCCATCGTCGGTATTTTTATGGCATAGATTTGGCTCGCTTGTGGTGCCGCTCGAGGAAGCGGACGACGGTTGACATAAAACCGAGCAAAAAACCTACGGTCCGCGTTTCGGATTAATTCGCTCTGGCATTGAAAGCTCGAAACGCACCGGAATGGAGAGGAAAACGGTCGAAAATCGGATGCCCGTTAAAAGTGAGCAATTAGGTACGCCGGCGAGTACTGGCTAGTTTGGAGACAGTTTTGTTTGTTTAGTTTTTTGGGTAACCGGATGTGGCATGCGCACACTTTGAGAATTTGGAGAACGGCAGCTTCCGGCTAGGAGGTGATACGGAGGGTATCAAGTGTCCTAATGTAACGCGATATGAGTAGGTTTAGTAGTAGCTGGTGAATTGGCCTTTTCTAGGGTTTTATATTAAATCTTTAATCCAAAAAGGCAAAGAAAGAGAATAAAAAAGCTTGCATGGGAGCCGCAACTCGCTGGCGGAAGCAGGGTGCGTGACAATGGTGTAGGCGATTTGCATTCGAAAAGAACTACAGCACGCAATTTCGTCTGTTGGCCTCCTTGCCTCGTACGAGAAGGAAACCGACGGAGGTATATTAAACCGCCATATTAGCATAAGTAAAACGATAGTTTAAACTTAACTGGCGGTGGTGGGGTAAAAGCTGCTGGCGCGATACTCGTAAAAAGGACTTAAAATGCTTTAAAACCGGCAACAAAACAAAAAAAAAAAATCACACAAATGTTCCAGCAAGGTATGCATGCGTGCTTCATGGATCGGCATGGATTTGTTGTGCGGTCACGGAAAAAGGTCACGCTCACAGATGAGACACGAACCTACCTGAAAGCCCAGCTTTTAGTGGGTTGGCAATCCTGTCCAAGCACTTGCTGCAGAGCCCGAATATTATTGCTGAAGTTAGAGCGATTAAGCACCGCAGTAAATCACGTAGGCGGAAACACGATATGCACGACGACGCGCGCTGACGCTCGACGGCGTCAATGCGGTCGGCCCGGCACAGGAAGTGCCAGATTTATCGAAACGGCCGTTCCGTTGCCAATGGTGGAGAAAATTTAAAAACACGCCTACAAAAAAATGACCCGCCGCCACCGCAAAGGAAAGAAACAAAAAAACCGCAACGGTCATGGGATCTAATTTGTGTGTTCCACTGTGCATTGCCTCGAAGTAAGCCATCGAGCGCCCGGAGCGCGACCACACAAGCACTTCCGTTTTGCGCGTTCGTACTGCTCCGTATTCGAGAGTTCATCGCGTTCGGACGAAGGGTTTTATGCTGTTTATGCTCGAAGATCTTATCACTCCGACAGCAAAACCCGCCACACACCAACAGTTGACCGAAATTTGCGATCCAATTATTTATGTACCCACCGACAGTTGCTTCAACAGATAACGGTGGAGGGACTGCCCGCTACCGAATACTGCGAGGCGCGTGTAAAGGACAAATTTACGTGTATATTCTTATTTATTTAGCGCCTGTCGGTGACCACAGTCTATCGTCCCAGTGCACTTTTCCGCTAGCCACATTGCGGAGCGTACGGCAAAGCGAAAAAGTAGACACAAAAAGCCCACCCAAATCGATCCTTAATGGTTAATTCTGTCCACCGCTGTACGCGGGCGACTATGCTTCCTCGTCCGGTCTGCTCACACCGGTCATGGTTACGTCCGAAAAGTCAATCTCAATGCCAGTGCGCTAGAACGTGGCTCGGTGCGGCCAACATAAACTGCGGCACTCCGCTAGAACGTAGAGCCGTCGGGGCCGACGGGGGCGACCGGGTAGGGGTGGGGAGGGCCGCACAGTCGAGATAAACCGGCGCGGACCGTGTCGTGACAGTTCTTCGACGTGCACCCTCGAACCCACGACCCCAAGACCACGAACCACGACCACCGCCGCTGCTGCTCGTCCGGTAGTTTCTGCTGGCGATCGCAAATCGATAGCCCGCCCCAAGGGTTTTGCTTCTTTCTCTTCCGATTAGCGTGGCACCGGTACTCGCTTCACGACGGCGTTTCTTTACCGGAAAGGGACTCATTTGCATATCTCTTCGCGTGGTATCGTAGTTTTACGTATGCATGTTACTGCTGCTGCTGCTGCTGCTGCTGCCGACGCCGCTGCTCCACAAACCTATTTCCGTGCAGCATGGCGCATGACGTCACCGTGGATCTGTTCTTAATCTACTTCCAAACCGATTACCCTTCGTTCGAACGCTCATTATGTAAGGTCAGGGAAGCGAACGAGCTAGGCACGCAATCCGGCCGGTACTGGACGCGGCCCGACGCCACGGCGTATTGACCTGCTCTAGTGTGCCACCTGCAGTCTGTAAGGAGAGGAGCAGAGCCAGACACCATCGCACCACCACCGGCAGAATAAGTAGCGGTAGTAGTAGTAGTAGTAGCCGCAGTAGTAGCATGCTAGCAAATAGGCTTACCGAGGGTGCCTGCCACTACGTGTCGCCGCTCTGCTGCTCGTCGTATCCGTCACGAGAATATGCAAGAAACGAATGCATTTTTCCAAGTCACCTCGACTCCCTGCGCCCGTGTCGTCGCTTCGTCTTCAGGTGACTAATTTTTCCATCATTTCGCGCGTAACCGAGCCGGCGTCGCACTGACGGGGAGAGCAGGTGGAGAGCAATGAAGGAGAAAAAAAAGTCTTTAAAGAGAGCCCCCGAAAGGCGCTTCTCCGCTGCCGTAGTCGGCGTAGTCGCCGTCCGTCCCGTGCAGTTGCTGTCGGGCACGGCGGCAGGAGTGGCTGGGGTGCGGGAGGCAGCGCGGCGCCGTGTGCGGTCGCGCGGGCGGGGGGGGGGGCCGGGGGAGTCTCTAAGGCTGATGGTGTGCTGCCTCCATAGGAGTGCGCGCGGTATCGTTTGTGGTGTTGGTGGTGTGGTGCCCACGACACTAAAGCCCGCGCCGCTACGAAAAGGCAGCATGGCGAGGCGAGTAGAATATTTATAAACAGGACGGAAGCATAACTAGACCACCAGTTACCGCTCGGAGAGAGTCGCGCGCGGAATACAAAGTTCTACTGGAGCCTCCTGCAGTGTTTGGTTCGGTTTTGTCGGTGCTCCCGCAGTGCAGAGTCGGCGCCAGTTTGTCTTCAGCGACAATTGACCCGTTATCGATCGATCATCGACCCCCCCCCCCGGTGAGGCGTGAGGTGCGCGACCACGGCAACGGTGTGTTCTCATCATCTGCGTGTAGCTTCCGACCACGGTGTTCAGTGTGCGGCGTTCGTTGCTTGCTGTGCGCTCGCCCTGCCGTAACAGCGTACCTGCGTAGAAGCGCGGGAGTGAGTGTTCCCACCACCTATTAGACGACACAGGAAAGCGAATTAGGTTGCAGGAGAAGAATCGCACCACACAATCAACAGCCGAGCAACACCGCCGATATTGAAGAGGATTTACCATCAGCGAACTTGCGAACAGGATCACCAGGGCCTCACCTCCCGTTATTGGAAGGAGTAAAGTGAGCCCGGGCGAGCTAGCTATCAGGCGTTCCAAAAAAGTCCAAGTAGAACGAAACCATGTCGCAGTTGATCACGAACATCCCACGCCGGCAGAGCGTTCCGATCCTGTACACCAGAGGAACCCACTACGACGTCGGCTACGATGTGGTAAGTAGCGAGGGGCCATAGCACGCGTTCTTACGGTCTAGCAGAGGTGTGTGCTGGTCTGGCGAGTGAACTCGCTCGGTGGCATTGGCAGACATTGGCGACAAGTGGGATTTCGGCACTGCACAGGAACACTCCATCCGCCAAGTAGTACAGGAGCCTGACGGTAGGAGGCTTCAAAGGTTGTGACGATGGCATCCGTCGTCGTTGCACATCTCCTCCACGGAACGAATGTTCAGCTCGCGGTGCGCCCGAGATAACCGCAAGTGGCGCATACGGAGAGCCAGAAGAAGCCGTCGTCGTCGGTACAGATAAGCCAGAAGTCAATCAAATGCCCCCTTCCACCTCTCCTCCCCGTATGGCACAAGTGGTGGCCCCGACCGTGGCGGCTTCAGACCACGTTCCGGTGAAGGCTAGCGCAGGCGAAACGGAAACGCATTTTGAACTTGATTCTTCGTTCGGATGGGGAGGATCGATTGCACTGTTGTTGCAATTACCAATAGGAATGACAGACGCGATCAATGCCACCCAACGAGTTGTGAGCCACACTGGCGGACGAGGGGTATGCCAGCCGACTGAGCCAGCCAGCGAAACTGAGATAGCTTGCATTTTCTTTGCCTGTGCATTGAAAAACTTTCATTTAAATGTTAAAACGCTCGCAAGAAACACCGTTGCGCTTCGGTGGATTTAGGCCAGTAGGTTACCATAGAATCCTAATTAATACCCCAGCATGCTGTTCCTACTGTTTGCGCATTTCGCAGGGTCGGACCTTTTCTTCGATCATAAAAAACTTCCTGCACCTGTCGGGACCGCTGAACAAATCCTATCTGCCCCTGTACCACACCGAGGAAGGACGTAAGTAAACCGCGAACGCGTCTCGCACACGCAGTACGCCTTATCGTCCACCTGTTTTCGTGTGTTATGCTAATTTTTATTCTTGCTACAATTTGGAAAACTACTGTCGATAGGTAAAATTTACAATGTGACTCTGGAAAGTGTGAAAAAGTCGTTCCCGCAGTACGTGCGTGAACTCGAGGGAACAGCCGACGGTGCACAGGTGGAGTTTCACAAGGTAAAAGTCAAACAACGGTGTTACTGCTCATGAAGGGTCTAGAAAACAGGAAATGCATGATTACATCAATCGATCGATTTACTTTGAAGAAAACCTCCCTTTAAATATTTTGTTTGGTTGAATTTTTGTTTGGCTACATATACTAATATTGTGTGGGAGAAGTAATCTTATAAGGTTGTTTTCGACCCACACATCCCGTAATCCTGTTAGCGATGAGCCTATTAGTGGGAGTTACATATGAATGTCACCAAACGTAGCACAATTTTTGCATTACACAAGAGGAACCCTTTGCGGCATTAGTACGTTAGCCTATCGATCCGTCGTTGGCTGATTTACCAGATTACAGTCATTTCTGTAGATATGTATATCCGTACTATATGCTGGAATTTTTCCTAACGACTATCGACCGTTTTTCGTCCTTCAACGAGTAGCTGTTCCTTTTGCATTTGGACGAAATCATGCCGGTGGTGGCCGAAGGTCAGAACAGTATTAATCAACCAATCGGGTGTTCCACCATCTGCGTAAACGAGCCGGATTGCGTAAGTGCTGGTGCTAATGAGAAGCATTACACCGCGCAAGGATGGAATCGAGATTTACTTTGCGGTAACATTTTATTTCTTCCCCGTGCACGCAGGAAGTACTAGCACACACCGAGGACGCGCTGTCCGAGGTGCTGAACCATTACTACTTTGTGTCAGCACACATCATCTCCGACAGCCCGCAGGGCAAGTACAATGTTACCGAGGAACGGTTCACCTCCCTGTGCTACGCCGGCCATTTGCCCGGCTACACGATGAACTACAACCATCACGGGCTGGTGTTTTCCATAAACACGCTCAGCGCCAGGACGCTGTGCAGTGGTAAAACGCGTAAGTTGCTACTCGGCACACCATGCGCTAGTTTTAGTACACACGTTGCTCATACGTTGCGTTTTGCAGCGCGCCATTTTATTACCCGGGCGCTACTGTCGGCGGAGAACTTCATACAGGCACAACAGATTCTGCGCGACAATGGTGTGGGGGCTGCGGACGGGTGCTCGGTCAATATGACGTTCCTCAAGTGAGTCCTAATCCCCATTCGACCACGAGGGTGCAACACTATGAACGTACGATAGTATCCGTTTCGGTCTTGTGCTTTCTTCTTCCGACGCAGGCAGGAAGGGGACCGACTGTTCCACAACGCCGAAATGGGCCCGGCCATGGGCGGCGATCAGTCCCAGCTGAACATCTTCACCGCCAGCCCGGGCGAGTGCATCATGCACGCGAACAAGTACCTCCGGCTGCCGATGCCCGAGGTGGCCGGCCTGATCATCGACTCGAGCGTCGAGCGGATGAGGACGTTCGGTAACTTCAAGGCACCACGGACCGTCCACGACGTGATCAAGATGCTGGGCGACACCAGCGCCCAGGAGCACACGGTGTTCCGCGAAAACGGCCCGAAGGACGTCATCAAGACGGTGTGCGTAGGCATTTTCGACTGCGTCCGACGCACCTGGACGCTGTACTCGGACAACCCGAAGTTCAACGCCCCGCTGGTGGTGTTGCCGCTCGTTATAAAGGACTAAGCGCGAGGCCTACGACGCCCCCGCAACAATTGTGTGTGAATTCCGCAGTGCTGCAGTAGTGCACTGCTGCAGTACACGAACGTCTTCATCGTTTATGACTCGCTACAATGTCGAAATATACTTATCTCATTTGAAATGTGTTTTAACCATAGCCTTAGCTTTGTTAGATGCATCCCAACTCCTTGGTGGCCCTTTTTTGATCATCAGTAGCCGCTCTTACTGCCACCATCACGAGCGCGCACCAGTGAAGATTTCACCTTCGACGACAATGCATTCACGGGCCGAATCTTTTCGCTGGTCTGTATGCGCGCCGTAGTTGCAAACAAACTGTAGCGTAGGTAGTGACAATATGGGACGGCAGCGCATCCTGCTGCAGGCGGGGAAAATAGCTGATGATCTAAGCCGAGTCGGCTCAGCTCTTGCGACTTTCTAGTTTACCTAAAAATGAAGTCTCCCACCAGCACGCCGATCACGATCTGGTGCGCTCATTTACATTAGAACGGCCCTAACACGCGGTGTTCTTCTATCGACAAGGTAATCTACTTTAGAATATATATTCATAAATTAGCCTAGGTCACGAAGAACGAAATACACTAATCCGGTGAGCACCGAGCAGCGTGGTTGTGTTTGTGTTTTTAATCTGTTTACCCTCATAAGAACCCTAATCCAACGGCATTTATTAGTTTGTTTGTTTTTTCCAACCTCGTAGGTTTGCTCGTAGGTTTGCTCGTAGTCGACTATTTGGCGTTCTTTAACCATGACTGTGTGATTGATTACTTACGAACCGTTACCGTGGAATGCCATTAGCATAAGTGACCATTAGCGAAATGGTGTAAAACAGGCCACATCAATCAGCCTTTTCGCGTCGGACGGTTGCTTCGGTTTCAAAAAGCGAGGGTGAGAAAGAAACCATTTTCGGAAATATTTTTATTCTCTTCTATAGAGCAAGAATGAATAACATATGCCCTTTGGCCACCGTAATCCGTATTGAAACAACGAAACACAACAACAGAACAGAAAAATATACCAGGCTGTACGCGATCTTATCTTGCAATTGAGAGTTCTGACAACGAGCAGGGAAGATAGCGTTGGCACACACAGATAGGTGAGAAGCTGTTGTTCTTCCGGGTCTCTGTCTCTCGGTTCTTATCTTTGACACTCGTTCCATAAGGCATTTGATAATGCCATTCAAACCCTCTGGAAGCTATCTGTAGAAATGAAACCATGCCGCGCTCGTTTTGAGGTGTATCCACAGTTCTTTGAGTTCTGGGAACTGGAAAAGATCCTCACGAATCAAGTGGTTTGCTGTGTATGCATAATGACGACTGATTACATTTAGTGGCGATAATTTGGCTTCGCTTATCAGCGCATCAGTTCGACTGATAAAACCAGGCACGAGCAACTGCCATGTTGTGGTACAATGGTTAAAATTCATAGTCCGTATACTTTCATGTTTTTAAATATTAAAAACCTGTTTTTGAAAAAAAGCTAATGCTGAATAAGAAAAGCTTCTGAATTTTTGGCAATTTTTGTTCTTAGGAAACGATTAGCACTAAATCTTTATGAGCGGGTTTCAAGGTCGTTAGAAAGTATTCAAAATGAAGATTATCAAACCGAGTCCTTGGCAACCGCAGTCCATAAATATATCCAAGACAATATAAGGTAAACATGGATATTCAATTAAAAATGCATTAGCTGCGTAGACAAGAGTCTAGACAGTTTGGGTGACTGCTAATCTCCCTGCCATTGGGAGCCAAACATCTGTTAGCACGATTCAGACTGAAAACTAGAATTTTAGATCAAGATTACAACAAATCAAGATTTAAGGACTTGGGACCTTCGTAAGGTTAAACTATTTGACAAATGTTTCGATTCAAGGACATTAGAATGGTGCCTGCATATATACGATGCTTCGAGCCTTTACTAGCCGCGGCGATCTGGAAAACGAAACGAAAATAGATCTTTTAAGTATCTTCTCAGCGATCGGTTGACCTTGTTTGTATGCAAAGGGTTCATGAGCAAATTGTCCACACAGCTGGATGTCAATAAAACATTACGACGGTGATATTGCCTAATCGGAATGTTGTAAAATAGCTCAAACATTCTTAAAAGGTCGACACACTACAGGTCTATGTATATTTCAACAAATTTACGTAATGCTGTCTGTGAACAGTAAAATGGTAAAAATTGGACGGATTCGTAGATGAGTGTAGAGATTCACTTAATGGTGCCTTTTCGGCAGCTACGGCTACAGAAGGCACATCGTTTCATTCTGCTTATTGGCAGTTAGGGTATGTTTTGTTTTTAACTAAATAAAACGATACGCGAAAACAACCCAACCGCTGCGATGGTGTACAGGATTGTTGAGAATGCTGCCGTCGATGGTGCCGCGCTCTGAAAGAAGACAAGTGCCAGTCAATAAATATGCGGTAGGAACGCACGGTAACTTTAGCCTCCACTCACAATCACGTAGTAGTTGCAGCGATCGCCCAGACAGCAGCCGGAACAGGTCCAATCTTCGTACCAAATGTGCGTACAGTAGGGCATGTGCTTGGTGCGAATGCGCTGGCAGATTTCCTTTTTAGCGCACCGTTTCGAAACATAGAACTGCTTTTGTGCACCGAGTGAAAAGTATGGCATGCTGCCCCACCTGATCTCGGTCAGGCAGGCGTCCTCTCCCTGTTCGCAGATTTTGACCGTATTCAAACATTTGTCCGTGTTTCCGGTTTGATTCGAGCAAACGTAGCATTCGTGTGCGCTACCTACAAGGACGGCAGGTGTGAAAATGCAACCTCGAGTGACGCCGTTTGGGCGGGTACGTTCGACAATGTACTTACATTCGTTAAGCATTCCAACTAACAAAACTAGAAAGGCAAGCATCTTAGAGCCATCCATCGTCGCTACACTATTCACTACACGGATGTGATCAGGAATCAAGATATTTTGAGAACGTTAAAACTATCTATCGAATACTGTCGCGAAAGGAATGTAAATAACCAGTAACCCTACTGATAAACACAAAACGAATAGTGACGTTTGTCATCTAGGGCACACCCAAAGCAATGATGCCAAACATTCGTGCCTATGCAGCAAAATGTATGTACGACTGTGTAAATTCACATATTTGTTTTTCATAATGTGAAGTTAAATTTATGAATGAAAATATCGATAGAACTCATGTTTTAATGAATATTGTTGTGTCGAATAACACTTTCTTGCATTCCCATAACAAAAAATGTGTTTCTGAGTCAGGCACGGTAATGTGAACATACAATAATCCATTATCTGGCGCCACGCAACCAAAGGAACGTTCGCGTTGCTATGGGACAGCCAAACATACCAAGCAACAGAGGCACGTACATTTCTACAACCGCATTCCACTCTTGCGCAGCTATAGTAACCGCGGATCGCAATATCGTAGTATTGGATAGCGAGAAGCAGGCGCTACTAGTAAAAAAAAACCAGCGTGACAAGCAAGCGTGGGAAACTGTAAACACACAAACTAGCTAAAGTGAATACAGGTATATATATACATATGTCGCCCCGTTCTAAAGGCGAATACACCACAGTCAAACATATCTATTTCTATTTCTATGTATTCTCGATAGGCCTATCTTTGTCTGGCCAACGCAGCGGCTGCAGATACAGCGTCGTGTACCTTTTCTCGCTTGAACGTCCCAGTAGGTGCGATACCAGATGGACGAAGGCAGTAGGAATAGTACGAAGCTCGATATCGAGGGAGTTAGACAGCAATCGGCTGCGAACGACGCACTGCGTGCAGAGAGTGAGCTTAAGGAAAGCTATAAGAAGATCTGTGAGCCAGACGGCAATAGAAACGGGTTGGACGGTTGGTATTGCATGCATTCGCTATAGATGTACATGTTCATTATGCATATGTTTTTTTTGAAAAATGTCAGACCAATGAATGCAATGAACTGGTTTTTTTAATATCGAAATGATCATATCAATGTAACATAGATAGTTTTGATTCAACAAGCGCAGCCATGACCATAAACCATAAGGCTATATATAGCATACATCCTTTAATGTCGAGCATATTTGCGTCATCATGTGACGCTCAAGTGCGTCAGAAGTGCTCTATCTGTATTATCACTCTTCCAAGGTTCGACTAACAGTGACCATCAGCAGCATCAGGCGGCCAGCGAAAGCCTCAGGATGACACGCGAGAATGGAACCGGGTCGAAGGACGGCGAGGAAGAGCGGATGCTGAATGGCGGCGGTGTCGATGCCGCCCGCGGCGATGCCGAGTCGACGGAGAAGGACAAGCTCGCCCAGAAGGAGGTGGAGGTGAAGTTCATCTCGTCGAAAAATGGGGACGCCCGTATTGACATGGAGTTGGAGAATCAGGTAACCGTACGCGACTAATTGTTAGTTGCGCGCCCAATTAGCACCTTGTCTGTGAATGCAAACATTGGACAAACACACATACGCATACTTTTGGTGGATCTACCATACCACCGGGGGGGGAGGCTGTGATAGCTTATAAATAGTAGCGTCCGGCGCTCCCGGTACACATTTCAGCTTTACCATTCCGGTATCTGCGATCCTGCAGTGCACACACTAACAGTCCTGCCACTTTCCCATTGTTCCGACACATTCAGCAATCGTTCACCGGTATGACGAAGGAGGAGCTGATGAAGTACGCGAACGATCCGTTCTGGGTACGCCTTCGCTGGCTTCTGTTCATGCTGTTCTGGGGACTCTGGGCGGCGATGCTGCTCGGTTCGTTCTACATCATCTACGACGCGCCGAAGTGTGCCGCCCCGGTCCCACTGTCTTGGTGGCAGGAGGGCCCACTGATGGAGCTCGATGCCGAGCGCTACGCGGAGCAGCTCCCCGAAGCGGAACGTTACGGTGCCAAAGGGGTGATCTATCATCTGCCTGCCGATAAAACGTACCTCGTGGACACCCCGGCCGTGCAGGAACAGCTGAAGCAGCTGGTCACCTTGTTCGGGTAAGTCTCGCCAGTGGGAAATACTGATTGCGCCACCACCACCACCGATGGTTGATGATCTAAATTCGTTAAGTGGTGGCTTCCGTTTCGAATTCGTTCAAATTAAGTTAGCATGAGAGGCGGGCCGAGTACGCTACGTAAACATCTTGAAAGAAAATAGCCGCAAAACACGTTGTGCCTTCAAGCGGCACTGCTCTATCCTATCAACCAACTGGAACTTTTTTTGTGTGTTTGCTCTCGTTCGTCGTCCCTCCAATGTAACATGAATCGTGTTCCGCATGATCATGTTCCGAAGAGGTGGGATGCTGCAATATGAGACCCTTCTTGACTTACACACGTGGGTTCGTCGGCTCCTAACTTTTGTCGCTGAGAGGGAGAGCGGAAGCGACGTGGTGCGTCGAGAGGGATTTAAAGGTCACAGAGTTATTTATAGCTCCCGTTCGTCGGTCCTCCTTTTCATAACAGCTCCAAGAACATCAAAGTGGCCATTGACATCACGCCGAACTTCGTTACCAAGAACGACCCGCTGTTCCTCGATGCACTCAAGCAACCGGACAGTCCGGCGTACCGTGCGTTCGTGTGGCGCGAGGCTGGCACGAAGCCACCAAACTGGCTGTCCATCGCCGAGACGGGCAGCGCGTGGAAGACGGCCTCCAACGGCCAGTCGGTGCTGTCGCAGTTCGGCCCCGACCGGTACGATCTGCACTTCGGTGAACAGGCCGCGCGCGAAAAACTCAAGGAGGCCCTTCGGCAGCTGCTGGGGCTGGGCGTGATGGGCGTTAGGTTGGCTAACGCGAAGCACCTGCTCATCAACCGGGATGGCGGCGATGAGCTGCCCTTGAACCTGGACGAGGCAAACAAATCGCTGACGTTGGAGGACTACGGCTTCTGGACGCACCGGGAGACGACCTACCGCGAAGGGCTGGGCGAGCTGTTCCACGAGCTGACCGCGTTCGTGCACGGACAGACGGGCGGCGACGGGTTCCTCTCCGTGACCGAGTACATCCATCGGGCGGAGGTGTTCGCCGTCAACGGCACGCTACCGATCGACATCCCGCTCTACGGCAACATCGAGTTCGACATGCGGGACGCCGCCGGCCCGAGCGTGGCCAAGAAGTTGCGCCACGACATCGAAGGCACGTACCGCACGATCAGCGAGTACCAGAAGGAGGGCAGCAAGCCGTGGCTGCAGCTGCGCTACAACCGTGCCTCGCTCGAGCACGTCCCGGCCTCCGAGTACAGTCTGTTCCACTTCCTGCTCCCGGGTGTGCCCGTCTTCCCGCTCGACGTGCTAACCCGTGGTAACGTGTCGCACGAGAGCGTCGCCCTGCTGGAGAAGTTCCGCGCTACTCCCTCCTTCCAGCACGGTCTCTTCACGGTGTACAACGACGCGAACGCGACCACCATCGCCTATACCCGGTAGGTGACCCATTCCTGCCGCACTCTTGCTCTCCATAACTTATCGATAATTGCTAAAACTACATGTTTCCACAATCACCACTAACAACCGATCCGGATCTCTTTACACATGCTTGCCAATCCCGTCGGTAATGTGCTGGTGTGAATATCTTTCACAATGCACATCTAACATCCATCACCATAGCTATATGTAAGTTTCATTTCGCTATTAACATGCGACGAAGCACAGTGTAAACTTTCGGTATACGTTCGCATTGGGTTTCGTACCTACTGCCTCAATATGTCATACACAAATCATAGTAGAAGTCCGTGATGAAAATTAAGCACGTATATCGAGTTTCCACTGTGAATACAGCACTGCTTTATCACACAACATCTATCAAATGAAAGCACGGGATGCCGAACCTGACCCCTCACTGCATCAATCTTGTGTAACTGTGTTTTAGTCTAACTTTTCCGTGAACTAGAACATTCGTTTATGTGACCACGCTTAAACAAGGTTGATCCAAGGTACACACCGCTCACTAAACTACACACGTTCTCTCCCTTCCGTGCGCGCTGGCTGCTCCCAGGCTGAAGTCGGGCAATCCGGGATACTTCGTGGTGCTGAACCTCGCCCAAGGCGACCAGCAGCAGACGGTGGATTTCAGCGGCATCGATGGCATCAGCAGCGAGCTGACCGTCGTCCTGACCAGTCAGAATTATGTCGTGCCGGACGTTGGTGTCAAGTAAGTGCCGCGAGCGAACCGAAGCTCCCCAAAAGAACGCATCACCCCCCCCCCC
>JAOEFI010000001.1:129231-170809 GCA_034621735.1 Anopheles plumbeus | reverse complement strand
GGGGGGGAACGGTTGGAAGAGGGACGCCCACAGTGGAGACCCATTCTAGGTGGCAAATATATTATTCATGATCCCCGGCTAAAAGGGGGGAGGCGGTGCCCGAACAATGTCCAGCGCGGAAAAGTGGAGGAGTGAAGGATGCTGGACGCCACGGCGCAGCGGCCAGCCCGTCGCGGAGTGGTTCCTTCCACCTGCGGACTTTGAACGATTGGAGGTTCCCTCGAAGTGGTGCGACGGACGTGAAACAACCGTATCTGTAAATGGTGACAGATCGTTGCTGGCTTGCGGCAGCCATGTATTGTTGAGTCGGTGCAGGGAAAGGCCCGGAACATATACTTACACCGTTTATTGGCAACCTCGAGCACGGGCACGCTGCTCTCGGTGTGCCAGTTCAGCGTAGAGTCCTGTGGAACGATATTGTCACCCGGCGCCCTCCGGCGGACGGGTTTGCTAACGAAAACAAAACATTGCCACCGGCCACATGCTCCCTCCCTCCCTCTCGCTGTCGCTCTCCGCCTTCTTCTCCCACATCTTCTTCAGTTACCTTTTTCATACTTTTAGCGTCTCGTGCGCACGAAACAGGAGCAAAACGGTCGGCAGAAGGGTTCGCCCGCTGCAGGCGGTTTTTTTTTCTTTTTTGCTTGCTCCAACGAAAGCGCGTTGCACTTTTCCAAAAAGGCCAGCAAAGCCGACGCAGAAATTGACCGGTTTGATTTTCCCTCTGGTCCACAGCAGTCCCATTGTGCGACACGACACTACGTTGGGAGCCTGCTTTGGCGGAGTGGGAAACATATATACATCAATATATCCCAGTGGACTGACTAGTGGAGCTGGGGTTGACATTTAGATTAAATCTTCATTTTTCTCGCTTGCTAACAGAAGCCAACGAAGGCTGTGGAGTTAACTCTCGCCACGTTCGCTCGAAGATGCTGTTTTCAAATGACTTTGCGCCCCGTTGAGCGGTCGACCTCTCGTAGGTCCGCCCAGGTCAGACACTTGATTCACGAGAGCAAAAAAAAACCTGACAAATTAAGCACACACTTCGCACACCGTTTTCACGTCCATTTTGTAATCCCTCTTCTATAGCGTATTTTGCGGCCAATGATTAGAATAGTTTGTACGGCGAAAACGTACTATAAAATCTGTACTCGTTTCCAGAGAGTTCGCTCCGCGGAAATTCGTTTGCTAGTTTTCGAACTGCCTTTTTCCGTCGCTGCTCGCCGGCGTAGAACGTAGACTTTGGTGCCATGCTTTCATAAATTAATTTTTCATAAACCCAACCACCAAGGAGTTAATGGAAGTGATGTGTTTGAGTGTGTGTGTGAGCGGGTGTATGTGCGCGCCTGGACACAATAGTAACCACCGTTTCATTTTCCCGGAAGGCAGCTGCTGAACATTGCGCGAGTACGTCACGCCCGGGAGCGAAAAAGGATGCCCTTTGCGGTCACCGGAGATCAGCCGGGCAGCCGACGGGCAGTGTCCGGGCCGCAGCTCATTAAGTATGTAAATAAGAAACACACACGTGTAATCCTTCTTCATGCAGCGGACAGGT
Organism: Anopheles plumbeus; assembly: GCA_034621735.1. Lineage (NCBI taxonomy): Eukaryota > Metazoa > Arthropoda > Insecta > Diptera > Culicidae > Anopheles > Anopheles plumbeus. Next base: position 169,257 of record JAOEFI010000001.1, on the reverse strand, counting down.
GGGGGTCCGGAACTGAGCCACAGTTAGCGGGCTGGCGAACCTTGGCGTGAAGGAAGCTTGCATGTCGAGCAGTGGGCCAAGCGTTTCCCGGGGTCGTCCTTGCGACGGCTGCTAATTGATTTATGACTTCCGGCTGGCGTGGGAGGGGGGTGGCGTCGAGCGGAAGCATCTGTTCGGGGTCGGAACAAGTTGATCAAGGATACACAGGACCGAGCAACAATGCGAGAAAAAGTGCAGGCCGGGCGGGGGAGTTAATGCTAGTCCACCCGGCGCCACCCTGGACCACCACGCTGCCCCCCAACCCCCGTATTCCCCCACTCTCCTACTCGCACTGGCACATGGGACTATGGGGAACACAGCACAATAGTCTGCTAACAATTATTGATGACCTGACCCATAGTGTGGGTTCTAATTGCTGTTAGATTGCACTTGAAACCGTCTCTACGAGCGAACCCGACTGCTCCAGTTACGAACGCGGTTTGGCACTATTGTTTGGGAGGGAAGGGGGGGGGGGGGGGCGTACACGCGCTACGACATCAGTTATCACACCGCGAATACAACCGCGAAACCAAACAAGGTGTCGCCGTTTCCTAGCTTCATTCCAACTCAAACTTGGATGGCAAAGTCCCATTTCTTGGATGAAACACAGTCCCAGTCTTTTGGTCCCATTTTGCGCATTTTTTTTACTCAAGACACCAACAAGTAAAGGTGCCCAGGAGCGGACATCGAATCGCCAAGGAAATCGACGTCACGCGACGCTCAGGCTCATTGGGCAGAGGCAGAGTTTCTTACGCAACACCGTATTCGCTTACGCCCCACTACAGTGCGCCATGGGCGGCAGCAGGGCTGGACAGGGAGTGACTGCATCCCAGCCGCCCTCCTAGCTCCTTACCCTCTAACTCCACACAGGTTGGTACTAGATGTGCGGGGGGTTTCGTCTCGCGCATACGCGCTAGTACCAACCACGCTTAGCTTAGTTCTAGCGCGCAAAACTACACTCACACACACCACCACCACACTGCTGGGTGATAAGGCACACAATAATACTGACCATCAGCACATTATGCATACTACACTGGTGGCTTGATAGCGAAGCGCCACTGCACTGCCAGCTAACCGCGAGTAGCAGTTCTATGAAAAAAAAAATGTCCAATTAAAAACCGTCCGGTCTGCAAAAAAACTAAGCGCGAACCCCTTCTCTGCAAGTGCAATAGAGCAGTGCTCACACTGGCGATAAGTGACACCTCCACACCAACTTTTTTTCTTGCCGCTAACAGTCGCGATCCGTACCGACCGGCGTCACTTTTTCCAGTCGAGAAAACTGTCATCGGCATCGATGCATTCACGCGCGTAAGCCGGTTGTCATTTGTAGGGCGGTAGAGGTATCTGCAATGTCACGAGGAAGAGAAGGTTTGAGCAGCTTAGCTGCCTTCAGCTGCACCGGCACACATCCCATGCAGTTGCCAACCGGGCAACCCTTGGGCTTCGCGTGAACAGTCAGTCTAGCGCTATATCGGACATGTGACTTTCGCTATAGTGTGTGGGCGCCTGTGGAGTGCCTGGATGTATGGATCGGATCGGCAGGTAAGCAATCTGGAGAGAACATTTCAATAACCGAGGCGACCACATTACTTTATTTCCCGTCCGGCTAACCCTTGCCTTTGTTATGTTATCAAACAACATTGAGCGGCCCCAGGCTTAGCGTAGGCTGATGGGTATCACCAGGAGTGTTCTGTGGGACGCAGTCTCGATCTTGGAGTCCTCACTCGGTCCGCTTACAATCCTCACCGCAGTGTGGGAATGGGATCGGGAAAGCTCCAAAATTGTATCGAGGACACAAAATTCGAGAGAGAGAGAGAAAGAAGAACCCTCACGCCAGCTAACGGCAAAAACCGGCTTCCGACCAACCCGAAAACGCACCGGCGCGACTCGCGCGCAAGGGCAGTCCACGCGAAGAATTCGCCGACGGCAGAGCACGGCCTCTGGGACACGCTGATGATGAATTGAAGTCAATTGATGCTCATCTACGTTGCATCGACGGTACGATGCCGACCGTACCAAGAACCCACCGTCGGTCACATTTTAAGAAGTGGACGCGATCGCCAGATTCGCATCTCTAAGACGCTCCACGCCGATGCACCGTCGCCGAAGGTGTCGCCGCTCCCCGTTCCTGGTTGCCCTTATGGAGGGATGCCTGGAGACCGGTTTTCCCTGCCATCCGCTGCCATCCCGTTCCGGTTGGAATGTGCTCCCACCCGGCTCGGTTCGCTTTCGCCGGTAAAACCAACTATACTGGCTCACGAGCACATTCGAAACTCGACGAAAGTTTCCAAGTACGACCGCAATCATTTCGCGGGCAGGCGTGTATATGTGTGTGTACTTCGCTCAACCGTTTTCCGTTTTGCAGCTTTTTTAAAGCAGCAAAACCGAACAAAAAAAAGGACCTCTCGCCCGCCGGATCATGCATCGCGTCGGGATGCAGGTGGGTGGTTCTTACCAAAGGGAGGTCTGCACGGTAACTCGGGTTCACCTTTACTGGATGCTTGATATACGTATTTCGCCCTTTTTATCGATCGGTCAGTTTTTTATTCCAGGCAGAAACCTTCAAGAGGTACAGTTTTCAGTTTACTCGTCACTTTACTCCGGTACTTCTTCGGTCGCCGAATGTGGGCATGCTGGATTCGAGTAGTAGAGAAAGTAGGCATCCAATTTCGATGACTGTTTCAAAAGTCAACTGTTTTCGGAGTACGTAGTTTGTTTCAACTAAAGATTTACCCTTGAGTACCCTTTCGTAATCATAACGACTAAAGATACAATCTGTGACGACCTGTGTTGCAAACAGAAGTGTTTGAAAACCTTCTGATCCCTAAAAATGTTCCAATCAGATCTATGTAAATGGAAAATAAAAACAGACGCACCGTCCGTAACTGCATCGCGGACCAGTTCGCACATTGTTCTTGCTCGCTGAAGCGGCGCTGTATTGTTTTTGCTAATTTTTGCGTAAGGCGTCGATCTTCACGCTAGCGGGGTTCAAATCCGTCAACTGATCGACGGAGACGAGACGAGACACACATTGAGCTGAAAGGGGTCAATTTTCAGAACGTGTTGCCTCGCCTCGAAAGCGCACTAGGCACCGGATTTCTAAATCCCTCTGTGACTATCTAAGATTCTTACGCGAGTTGTACAGGGGAAAAGAAGGTCACGCCACTTGTTGCTCCCGACTACCAAGCACACGATGAACATGTCCTCGCTCACACCTATCGACAACATTGGAAACGCGTAAGAATAATGTGGGTATCAGCAAGTTTTGCCGCGGACAGGTATGTCCTACCCTAGTCCCTTCATCAAGAGCGACTGGTTCAAGGTGTACTAGGACCCAGGGCATGCGGGATTGTCTGGAGGCTGGAGGCGGTTGGTGGACATCTATATTCCATGCAAATGACTCACCTGTTAGGCTTTCCGCTGTGGATCGTTGGTGTTACGCAAGCTGAGCTGCTGCTCACACACATCCACTGAACCTAGCGATCCTTTCCGGTTATCTCTCTTGTACTCTTCTTTTTAACAACATTCAGGTTGATCGAGAGTCGCGGTTGATAGAAGACACTTGCTTGTAGCCCGTATTGTTCCACCTTTCCACACACAGACGAGTCAGGCCACCGGCTTACCGCTCACTCACACACGCACACACGGTTTGCAAAGGATCGCATCAGGATGAAGCCGAACTGTCAATCACTTGAGGAAAACATTTGTTTCACAAATTAATTGAATTAAAAGTACAGCAGGATGCTAACAAAAGGGATAAAAAGGATTACATTTCAATCGGCGCAGTTTGCAAGATTTGACGAATGTATGGTGGAAAATACTGTTGCTCGAACAAACAAATCAGATGTACGGATCGAATCCTCATTCGCGAATCGAGAACATACCTAGCGGCAGACAATACTGCAATCACAGCACGCAGGATTTCTACGGCCTATAAAAAAAACAGTAAGTAACTTATTGGATGGTTGAACTGGACAATTTTCTGCAACACATATTCACACACTACATGCCCGGCGTTGGTACCACACTGACGATCGGTGTTTATCGGTGTTTCTCGAGATAGATGTCCGTTATCTTCGCGCTAATTGAATGGGACTCACTTAGCTCTATTATATTGTAGATAAGCGCAAACAATAGAGGACATCTTAAATAACTTTCATTGAAACTGCACATTTCCACATCCTCCTTCATAAGTTTTTTCGTCGGAGCATTCAATGAAGCCGAACCCTGCTGGCGCTTCCTGCGGTTCCAGACTGGGCCTGAGCGTGGATCGGTCCGGAAGTTTAGTTCGATACGGAGAACTGAAGAATATTAAAACGGTTGCAATTGGTCACCTCCACTTTCGAGCGGCGACATGATCACGTCTTTTGATTCTCCACTCAAGCAATGTCCTTTGCAGAGACATTCACACCAACGGCACACGCGGGGTCCGTTGGAAATTCGTAATTATTGTTTTATATCGTCCAACACACGCTCGCACATAGGTGTACCTAAGCCTCATAGCCATAGGTGTACCTAAGAGGCTTATCATACGTACTCCATCGAAGGATCTTCTTGCCTGCCGAAAGAATATATCAGTCGATCACCACAAGCGTGCACTCAACTGTTGCATAGAAGATCGATCTACAGGATCGCGAAGAACCGAGCGAAATCCCTTTTATTTGTTTGATATATTCCAGTTTTTATTCAACTCACAGATTTAACATTTAGATTTAGCAGCGACAGTGCCGAAATTGCGCACCTCGAATAACACGACCGTTTACGGAGGAAGCTGGCGAAATACTAGCACGAACTACATGCGAGCAGAACCGACCGACACGAACACAGCGCGAGCATCGAAATGCAACTGACGGACGCGACCGACTCTAGCAGCAGTGAGCCTTTTTGACAACTGCCGGTCGACACTTTGGTGCCCGCGTAATGTTCCAACACCATCTCATTGTCGTAACGCTATCGAGCACACAAACACACACCAACCATGCACTAGATTTCATGCTGTTTCGATCGCTACGCTCAAAGTGAGGTTCCTGTTTTATGAATGAAGCTGTGTTATGTGAATAGTGCGGTGTGTCAATATTACGCAAATGCGATTTTGTGTAATATTCATAAATTTTTCTATAGATGAAGCAGAGAATGTTATATTATTATCTCAAATTACATATTTACAAAGTTCGTAAGATCACATACTGCTTCGTACTATTTACAGTGAGAATAACCAGCGATATCAACCTAGAAATATCTCTGATTAATACATTAAGCAAAACGACATGTAACGAATTGTAACGTATACACACATTTAACGGCCTTCTTGAAAAACAGATAAAAGAATGTGTCTGCGAGTGTGCTCCTTCTGCTTGACGTAGTTTTAATCACATGTTTTGCATATTTTTAATTGCTTATTTAAAATTAGGTGATATCCTTAAATGCTAATGTAAAATTCGTTGATATGCAAGTACGTTGACAAGCTAAATCAAAATCAAAAATACATTTATTTGCCTACTTTCAGCGAGAAGCTTTAAGCTCCGAAGCTTTAAAAAGGTTTTCAAATCGGAACCCTTGTTTGTTTTCATCCTCCAATCCACGACTGTATTTTATATCCCGTATATAGGACTTCTATCATCAGATTCGTAAGAGATAAATATAAGATTGTGCGTTTCGTTGCTTTTGGGTTAGGCAATTCATCTCTATCTTGTTCCACGGTAAAGCGCCATCTCGAGGCAAAACGGTTTTCTAAACGGAGGCTTTCGTTCACTACCCATCGTGAGCAGCAGTTTGGTGATGAATCAAAACACACAATTACATACAAATCTGACTGTGTTGCCTTGACTATAGTATCGACAACCAAATAATGCAGTGTGCGTGTTCTGTAGTAGAGTAAATATAATCTATTTTCATTTCGTACCTCTGGTTCAATAGGTCGGTTGTGTCGCGATACTGCAGTTCGGAAAAGGTGGTTTCTCTGCTCTACGAGAAACCATCCGTGTATCCAGTGCATTAGTGCTGAGCCTGCGTAAATGTTTTCCAGTTTTCGTTGAAAAATATCCGCCAGTGGCAGAACAACACCAATCAACGCGTTGTGATTAACGCATCATAAGGTACACTTCAAGTGTACTTCGAGTGCTATCGAAACGACGTAAAAAATCGAACGAACAACCCTCGAAACCCTAATTTGATCAAGCAGAAATATAAAGGACCTTTTCAGCTACCTGAAGGTGCTGTGACCTCTAAAGGTAAGAGTTGTTATTTAATGTTATTTCATCTCTCGCGCAAAGAAATTGCAACTGCCCCATTTTAACGGTGTGTGTATCGTGTCAAACTGGACAATGTCAGACATTGATCACTTCAGCGATAGGTGCCTTTTTTGTTTTCTGGTGCAACGCTCTGCTTGCTCTTGCTATCGTGTTGAAAGAATGTACTGTAATGTTCTGTTTTGTTGGTCAATTTAAACTAAACCACACGATAATCGCCCATGTTCCTTCTTCTTCTTCTGCGAGCTAGAGTATATCCTCCTAGGCAAAGTTGAACTTTTGTTCTCTTAAATCCTATTCAGAGGCGTACCAGCTCTGTTTTCGCCCATGATGACCACAGGCCTACAAGCCCACAGTAAAAAAAACCTAGGCAACTACTGCTGTCGCTGCGTGTGTGCGAACGCGTGAGTGTTAACCGTTGTCTGCAACTGGGGAAAATGTTTTCCTATTTCCGACGTACCTCACCAGGTAAACATAGCAATTCAACGCCAGCGCCGTTTTTGCTCGATGGGTCTCGGTATGTACGCTACTTCGTACTTTTGTTTTTAATGTCAGAACTCGTATGCCCAAGTGGCCTACGTTTAACTAGTTTAGTTTGCAAAGGCTATTTCAAATTCACTATGAACTTTGCCAACATACTTTATGGGACTGCCAGACATATATGAGCTGGAGAATGACGGTGGGCAAAACTAACAGGTTTAATAAAGGGATAATAAAAGGGTTTTTGGGCGACAGCTACCGACTTCCACTCCACCAACGTTTCGGTTAATGCTTTCTATGAATGATAACAGCACAGAAGAACCAATACAGAACGGATTTAGATTATGAAATAATAAGATATATCGGATTTCATTTTTAATTCAGTATAAACCGTGTCTGATACGACAGTTAACTTTTGCCCATGCTAGCAATCGTAGACGTTTCCTTGTTCCCTTTGGTAGTAGTGTAATAAATAGCCCTTCCCCGCGAAGGTGCGGTGTAAGGTGCTGAAGCATGTACAGTTGAGGTTGATTACTCAGAAAGCACTCCCACACCACCGTCGCCCTGATCAGAACGGTAATGTGGCCTTCTGGTGTAATGATTAAATCAATCTACTGAAACACAGCCAGTTGCTACTCCGAATTGGTATGCGTCAGTGAGCTGTACGTTCAGACCGTTTATATTCCTTCAAATATTTCGCATCAATTACTCTCTGTGCAACATACACGGCAAACAGTACCGAATATGAATAAACGCTAACTTCGCAACAGTGCGCTGCGATCGTTCAATTGCCATTTATTGTGGTATATGTGGTGATGTAAAGTTAGGACGCGTTTGCCAACCTAATAAAAATGTCCGTCAAAATTTGGCAGTTGTAAATCGTTCTAATAACCTTTTTACAGGTGTCCTGAGCCGTGTAAAATGTGTAATGACTACGGAATCACACTTGAAAACCTCCTGGCCGGATGAGCCACAGTTCCGTGTTTTGAGACATTGATTTTATTGCGTGATTATCGAATGAGAAAGCAGCAATAGGTCTGCCAGCCAGCGGAACAAAATTTAAAAACAGAAAGTAGCTAAAACCGTTCCCGACGGCGAGCTGTGAAACCTGCTTTTTTGCTGCTGGTGGGCTCTCTCTAATACACGTAAGCAGCTGTTTTGTCCGAGCGATGCCCCACCTGCAGCCAGACCAGGCGTTGCAGAGTGGCATCAGTTTTGAGTTGCCCACCATTGGAAGCCTCTCCTTAGTACAGCATCGCAATCGCTAAGTTTGCTAGTAGTGCTACCCATATCCATAGTTCCTCCATCCTACCCAGAGCGATTGTGTTCTATTTTCATTCCCTTGTTCCGGCTGGAGGCTGCCATCGGTGTGCCACAACATGTTCTTCCCACCTGCCCTGCACTATTCTGCAGCATTGGCACATTCCGCCATGACATGTGATTAGGTTTTTGTTTTGCATTCCATGGTAGGTGTGTTTTTGTCAACAAATGGGTTTCCCACCACAATTCATTCGATTAATAAATCATACCATACAGAATTGAACGCGGAACCGTCACAGAGCCAGAAGACAGAAGAAGAGACAGTAGTTATGAACAGTTTGTGTCGCAATGAAGTGGTGCAAGGTGCATTTTGTGTTTGTCCATTGTCAGTGATGCACCGTTCGTGCACCGCTACGCGAGTGTTTCATTTTGGCGAAGACGGATCCCTTTGCTTTGTTTCCACCACCAGCAACGGGTAAAAAACGGTCGAATGTTGAGCTGTAATGTTCTGGTATTGTGCAACCTACTTGGTAGATTCGCACGGTATCCCGTTCTTGCCGCTGGTGCGTGCGGGGGATGGAAATTCAACGAAGCGAAAGGGAAACGAAATAAAATAAAACAAACAAACAAACGTACCCTGCCCTCCGAGCACACAACACAACCATGAGCTGGGTGAACAATTTCCTCTGGCGGTCAGCCAGGAGTGGAAAACGGCGGTGGTTTGTGCGTCGTGCTGTTCTTTCTTCGCGACACCACCCGTTGTTGGTCGCCCGCAGCAGCGACAAAAGACACGACAGGGAAACCCGAAACCCTCCCCATCCCTTTCGCCACACAGCAGCACGCCGTTTCAAAGTTCCTCAAATACGGTCCTACTATATAGACGCGACCGTCTCCCGCGAGTCAATCGGGTCTTGCACGAGAAAGAAAGAAAGAGAGAGAGAGAGAGAGAGAGAGAGAGAGAGAGAGAGAGAGAGAGAGAGAGAGAGAGAGAGAAAGGAAGAGACAGGAAGTGATTGATCAGGGAGACGACGAATAATTTTTGCTTCCGACGGCCACGCAAATGACGCCGTGAATGTGCTGTCGGTTTATTTTCGCATCTGCATTATCAACTACTCCGATTGGGCGTGATGAAGAAACTGGCTTCAGGTCCAGTCTATCAACTATGTTCGTTGTCCGTCGTAAGAAAACGTTAGATAGCAACTGTTTGTAATACGACCACGGATATGTGGTTTTCATGCGGAGACGAGGCATATGCTGTGTGAGACGATATATCGTCGTGGTCGCATTGCAAACGCGTGCCCTTCTGTGCCTTTGCATATGGGCGCGTGTGTGTGCTGCCACAGTTGGCCCAAGTTGGCCTCGCAGGGCCAGCCAAGGTACCAGTGCCAGCTAAAACATACTTGCCTAACTCAGCGAGGCAAAGCTCCGCCAACAGGGCAAAAGACAAAAGGACTGGCCGCATATTCGGTGCGAGTGTATAAGCGCCCTCCCGTTTGGGCTTCTTCAGTGCAACTGTGCGCTGTGATCGTCATCGGCATTGTCGATTGCGCACCAGTCACTGTGTCATAACTTTGTTCCTTTGTTGTCTTCGATTGAACCGAAATCTTCTTTACATATCCAACACCAACAACAGGGTAGCCAGTGCAGACGAAAGAGACAGTAAGAGAAAGACGAGAAGAGAAAGAGACAGAGACAGGAAGCCACCGTCTGTTACGTTAATGTGCGGCGGAACAACGAAAATGCGTTTCCCTCCATGGTGCTCGCGTGCGTGTCTTCGCACACTAGGGCAATTTCCACAAACCAGCTGAAATTGCTATCTCTTTACATCGACACAGCGCGGGAAACGCGCAGCACACATACACACTTACTGTGTTCCCGGAGTGGAAAATGGAACGGGGGACGGGGTCCATTTATTCGATTCGTATTCCAATGCTCATCCTGATGTAACGACGTTTTCTCTCGGCTCTTCGTTTCACTCCGACATTTTGCTACGAGACGCTTGCGAATCAGCTGTTTGCCTTGTGGCATTCTACTCTCGTTCACTACTCGCCGCGACAGCATAGATGCAGAGGAGCTTTTTTATGTTTTCCCATTCTCTCACTCTCTCTATGTTCAGCCTTCAGGCTTGGACGCGCGAGTAGTTAGAGCAGTGTGTGTTTGTGCGTTTTGTTTACGTCCAAGGATTCGACACGCATTCGACAGTGCACCGTTGCATAATAACGTGACACGTGCGATCGCGATCGTGATCTTGTCTGGTGGTGTGTGTTGTATACGGTGCCTGGTGTAGCGTAACGTGGAGAAACGAAATGTTGAATGAATAAAAATTAAATCGCGCGATTCCTGATCGGCGTTTTGCTCGGCTTGCTGAACGTGTGTGTAGCTAGCTGTGAGTGAAGCCAAATGGTTTTTAAGGTTAATAGGGTGAACTCCCCTACAGGCTGTTGCTCATCGGACCACATCGCCGTTCTGCCTGGTGGTACTGGAATTTTTTTATGTGATTTGACAGGTTGTGTTACAACCACTTCAACGCAACGAAAAACTGTTGGGTTAAGTTGGTTGAATTTTGCTCTAAATGTTTGTTTGCAAGCTGTCTGCGACTGTGCAGAACGTTGCCAGAGTCTCGTATACGAATGTTTCCGTCATTATCATATCGCCACAGTTATGAACATTTTGAAACAAACTATTAAAAACAGTCACCTCTAGGGACTGGCACGAATAATAGAAGAATGGCTAAATTATTGATTGAGCAGGCCTAGTTGTATTCAGTACGGTTGGATGATGCGCAAGCGATCACCCGGTACGACATGACACTAACTTTAAATTACCTCAATCTTCTCCACAGGAAAAAATCGGGTCGTCGAGGTGGCCGAACAGAGTTTGCACGTAGTGGCCGGGTAGTTGAACCAGATCACCCATCGGGAAGGGAATCCAACATGTCGTCACCCAGTGCTGGCAAGCGCCGTATGGACACGGACGTCATTAAGTTGATCGAAAGCAAGCACGAGGTGACCATCCTCGGCGGGCTGAACGAGTTCTGCGTAAAGTTTTTCGGCCCTCGGTCGACGCCTTACGAGGGGGGCGTGTGGAAGGTGCGGGTGCACCTGCCCGAGCACTATCCGTTCAAGTCGCCCAGCATCGGGTTCATCAACAAAATCTACCACCCGAACATCGACGAGGTGTCTGGCACCGTCTGCCTGGATGTGATCAACCAGGCCTGGACTGCGTTGTACGATCTGTCCAACATCTTCGAGTCGTTTTTGCCACAGCTGCTCACCTACCCGAACCCGGTCGATCCGCTGAACGGGGACGCGGCAGCCATGTACCTCCACAAGCCGGAGGAGTACCGGAAGAAGGTTGCCGACTACGTGCGCCGGTACGCGACGGAAGAGGCGCTTCGGGAGCAGGAACCGACCGAGAGCTCCGACAGCGAGAGCAGCATGTCGGACTTCAGTGAGGACGAGGCGCAGGACATGGAGTTATAACAACGGCTAGCAATATCACGCGAACTCGCAATCATCCACCGGCCACCGGCGGGAGGATTCCGGGTCGATTTGCTGTTACACAGTGGCGCAGGCCCTGGCAAACATCGGTGCTACCGCATACGCGCATCGCAGTGATGCTGGCAGAGCGGCCAACATAATTCATCGTCCCAAATAATATGCCCCTTTTTAGTATAGTGCCGACCGGTTGACTCACGCTACGCTTTACCGTTGCCGCAGCGGCCCAGGGAGGCAATGAATTGCTCCTCGTATCAGTTGGATACTTTTTTCTTTATGACTCTTTCTCCATGTGATGGTGAATTTTGCATGTGCAATCCTACTACCATATCGGATTCGTTCGACCGGAAAAGTTGGCAATACTTTATGGAATTTGGTTTGTTATCCATTGGTTCGCGTTTTTCGCGTTCAGAACAGTCTTATGGCAAGCCCGATTCGGACAAAATACAAGCGAAGCAAGCTTCCAGCTGATGGCTCTCGAAGCATAGAATAGGTAGATTAAGAAGAAGCAATATCCAATGTTAAGAGGAACAGGAACGAAGTAGATGAGATAGAGCAACAGACAAGTGGGCAGACAGTGCAACTATTAGCCGGACCGGATGCAGTGCTCCCACTGTGAAAACGTTTGTCAAAAATTTATTTTAGGTTTACGAAGCCATGTTGTGTCAGAGTGTTGTGCCCCGGTGCAGGCAAGATCCAGCAGAACACCACCATACGTTGATAACGAAAAAGGGACTCTGCTTCATTCGATTACTTGCTTTCCCGGGGGAAATAAAATCACCGATTAACACCAGGAATGTTTCCGCGTGTGGGTGTTCCCGTGTCTGGCCCCCGCTCTATTTAGGCACCTATACGTGTTCTTCCGGCACTTCCCCTAATATCGATAGAGTATGTTAATCTGTAATTAGTGAGCCATCAATATACTAATTAAAATCTTGTTTCTCTTGTTCGTTTGTTGTTTTGTGTTATTTCTTTCTATTTGCAACGGGTAACAAACCTCGACTTTCGTTGCCGTTCTGTTGGCCCAGTTTGGTTTTTGTGGTGTCAAGCTTCTTTAACGTCTCTTTAATGAGACAACTGCCTGTCTCTGCACTAGGGAACCCCAGGAATAGGACAGTGGCACATAGGCGTTAGAAATGAGAGAGTACACCTTTATATAAGTAAGCAGTGGATTTCGTACGATTGCTCTGAACTATAAAAGTCACAATTTTTCACTATGACATCAAATAGAATTATTATTATGGAATGATATCGCTATTATTAGTACTAATGGTTATATACACGGTAGCAATCGACAGGACACAAAAGTTAAACGAGTTGTAGTAGCGAGAACCCAAACGAAGGTGATGCATTAATAAATATTGATATAGTGATTGAATCGACGAGGAAAAGTACTCAAATACCGGGATGAGAAGAATAAATATATATATATTATATATATTGAAGGAAGATAGCTCCTCAGCAGTGTTTGTAATTTCCAAACAAAATCCAATAAATCATTCAAAAAATAATGACCGGTCCAGGGAAGTTTACGATGTGGTTTACTTCGGCACTTTCACATAAGTGCTAGGTTGTCCGCGGCTACGAATATAGCATATCTGGCTAATACGAGGGACAGCCTAGTTTACAGCATACGAGGGACCAAATGATTGAAATTCGTTCGGAAACTGTGTCTGTAAAGGTAAGTTGTTGAACTAAATAAAAGAAAAAACTCTTCTGTTTATTGTGTATGAATTTGCTCACATTTATTACGAATAATTTCAGATTCATTTGTTTCGCGCCAGCACCGGCATAAGCAGGAGGACAAACAGCGACCAACCTTTCATCGTGGCACTGGCAGAGTTCACGCGAATCCACTCCCGGTAGAAGGCAACGTCGGCGTACACACCGGGGAAGTTTGGCAGTCCGCACTCGAAGCCAAACGACACCGTACCAGCCAGTATCCCATTACACACGAGCGGCCCGCCCGAGTCGCCCTGGCAGCTGTCTTTGCCGCCCTCGAGCTGACCGGCGCATACCATCCCGGGCAGAATCTCGCTATCGTAGCTCTCTGTTCCGTTGCAGATCGCCACATCGATGATAGAAATGTTGACCGCCATTAACAGATCTGTCGATCCCTGCACTCCCTGCACGTGGATAGCATGCAGGACAAATTTGGTGAGCTAAGAATGGCCCGCTTAGCCGGCGACAGCTGGCACTTACCGAAACCGTTGTTCCCCAGCCCGTCACCTGGCAACCGCTACCGGGCGGTGGCGTTTGTTCCACCATCGAAATCGGTTGCAGCGTGGGATGACCCGTCGGCACCGCGGAGGATAGCTGGTATGGAAACGTGGACAAGGCACATTAGTTGCTTAGTCGAGCGACACCGGCACCGGGGTTTTCGTTGACGTGCCGACGTCACAACTTACATGCAGCAGTCCGATGTCGTTAGCGTACAGCTCGTCGTCATAGTCCGCGTGGACAATCAGTCGTCGGATCTGGCTGACGAACGTATTGTCCGTTTGCACCAGCCGCTCGGTGTTTCCCCCAACGACGACGTAATAGTCCGGCGCTTGTGGGCGCCCGTACACATCCACCAGGCAGTGTGCTGCGGTAAGCACGAGCCGCTCGCTGATCAGACTGCCCCCACAGAGGTGACCGCGGCCGAACAGCCGATCGTCGATGTGTTTGACCCGTAAGGAAATCTGCGATTGCAAAACCACGCGCATGAAACCATGATTGTGCGAGAAGATCAATTACTATTTTAATTGTGCAAATGATACAATGTACGGAAAAGTCTACTTTCAAGTGGAAACTACATAAAAACGACACGGGAAGCGCTTGTAGCACTTACTAGTCTCATTCTCCATAAATAACACCACCACTTTTCAAATAAATCGAACTACATCGAAATACATCGAGCAAACGAAAAAAAACAACTAGTTTCGTTCGTTTTCCGTCTTCCGTGTAGACTGTTGGCTTGCTCTCGAGCTATTGGAGTTGTTGAACACGTGTGGCGCCCCCGTTGAGCCGTTGAGAGTGAATCCGGCAGTAATACACGTAAACGCTTGCTGATCACCTACCTGATGTCGAGTGCTTTCGGCCGGTGCCACAAACCCACCGATGATACGTGGCCCTCCGTCGGTCCTGTTGCTCGGTTGAGGATCCGCTGCCAGGACGACGAACAAAGGCAAACAAGCGACGGCGACGGTGAAAACGGCGACCGTCCTTACGCTCGTGGCTGTATTGCTGCACATATTGATTGCTGCTCGGGCTCCGCTCGACTGGTTCGTTGTTCCACGCGGGGCACGTCAATTATATCCTAATGCTAGGCTAACGAAGCGCACACGCCTTAGCTCATCATGCACCCTAGCGGCATCAGGGCCGGGTTCGATTAATAGATTAATTGGAGTACTTGAAAGCAGACACCCCACCGCGCCAGCGATTAGCTGGTGTCACGGAGTAGATTTGAACCTGGGGAAAGACAGCCGTAAGTGAGAGTGCGCGACTGCACGTGGCCTTTCGATTGATTGATTGTTCACGCTAGACGAGCCCAGCGCAGTTGTCATCAAATTGGACGATGTTTCCTCTCCTATATCGCCACACTTCAATCTCACCTACAGTTGTGCGCGGGAAACGGTGGATAGAATACTTGGATTGCTCGTCACACGTTAAGCTCGAATGTAAGGAAAAATCCCAGCACCCCACTTGAATGAACTGGACAGGCAGTAAAACAGGCGAACGTACGGATAGGTAGCTTGGATTTGCCATTGCCGAGCATTTATTGTGGAACTAAATACTGACGGAGAGGGGTCACCATCACGGTGAAGACGAAGGCAATGCTAGCGCTCAGTAGCTTCAAGCTGCCGGTCGTGCGTACGCTGCGGTTTTTCGCTATCCAGTCACGGTAGTATGCCACGTCCGCGTACACTCCAGGGTAACGGGGACGCGCGCACTCGACGCCATGCGAGACGACGCCCGTCAGCACACCGTTGCAGACGAGCGGTCCTCCCGAGTCGCCCTGGCACGCGTCCTTCTGGCCGGCCATGTCACCGGCGCATAGCATCCCATTCACGACCGAGCCGCCGTAGCTGGTGAGCGCGTTGCAGGTCGCCTTCGCGATGATCGAAACGTTCACGGCCAACAGCTGCTCACTCGAAGGTCCATCCTACCGGGTTGGAGGAGTGGGGGGTGGGTAGAGAGAAGCTATTGATCATTCATCCGCTTGAATAGTTGGGCAGACGGAAACTTACGTAGTAGATGCTTCCCCAGCCACTCGTTTGGCATAGCGTCCCGTTCGGGGGCACCTGCCAAGCGGTCGCGATAGGTTGCAGTGTCGGGTGCCCGTCCGTCACGTTCGTTGCAAGCTGTGCAAGAGTTGCAAAACGATGCTAATTATTATTAAGTATTAATTAAACACTAGTATCAACACTCGGTTGCGACATGAAGTCTAGTGTTGCGAGTTAAAGTTAACCCCGAGCCGAGTTCTAGGAATTCCAACTTCAGAGGGGTAATATTGATTGCCCTCATACTACATACCACCAGCAGTCCTACGTCATTCAGGAATACACGTGCGTCGTAGCTGGCATGCACCACGACCTGCTTCACGTCCAGGACCACCGTTGTACTGGTCTGCACGCTGCGATTGTTGCTTCCCCCGACGACTCGAAAAAAGCCGGCGGAGCGCGGTCTGTCGTTCGTGTCCACTAGACAGTGCGCGGCCGTGATCACCGTGTTCCGGTTGATCAGACTCCCACCGCAGATGTGACCCCGGCCGAACGAGATCTGGTCGGTCGATTTCACCCGGATTGACACCTAAAGAAAACGGGAGTTTTGGAAGTGACAACCCTAAATCCTGCCCGGCATGTCCTGTTTTACCGCCATACAATTCTGCGTCACTCGATTTTTTAAGAGCCATAACACTTCAAACATGTTCCAAGGATTTTGATTGCAGACGTTGATTGCATGTGCGCTATTGTTTGCCAAAGCTTATCGTTAGTATCGATTACTGGGTGCTCACGTGCCCTGGAGAGTCATTATCTGCTCGGCACTATGAAACCTGCACTTTTCTGCAGACGAAATGGGTAATTCATTTATTTTACTTTCGAACTCGCATAGCCGTTGATAATTTTACCGTTTGCTAACAACCGTTTCTGCACGATAATGATATTTATTAAACTCGTATTGTTTCAATTTTTAAACATAGTAACACGCCGTTGGTTGTGGCTATAGGACATGTTGAACAACACACAATCCGTAACAGTTGGAACCAAACGACCTACCAGTTCGGGTCATTCCGAGTAAGCGACTCTGAACAGCGAATAAATGGTTGTCACGGCATCTAGCCCGTGTTCCACATTCGCCTGTTGAGGGGTATGCCTCATCAGATTGCGCAGCATTGCCAAATGACGATTACCTGATGTTTGGTGCCCGATCCATCGACCGGAAAGCCGCCCACGATGCGCGGTTCGTCCGCTGAACAAGACATGCGTAGCACCACAGCAAGTACAACAATCGCACGGAGCATCGTTGCTGAAGAAATTTTGCAGCGCCTCGCGGTCAGAGCCATCGTAGCAGCTGGTGGTACACGTCTTCGCCGAAACTGGTTTGACCGAAATTCTACTGGGCAGATCACGGCCAATTATTAGAAGCCCCCACAGTGCTTGCAATGCCAGGTGGGGCCCGATACCAGCCTATTGCTCGAGCCTTATCGCATCGAATCGTTATCACGCCTTGATTGCCTGCTTGTATGATAGACGATGCCATTCGTTTTGTCATACAGCTATGGACAGGCGTGACACAGCGATTGCCGCAATCGAATGCTTTGTTTCGATTTGATCGGAGCCTTTGGAAAAAAACCCCAAGCTAATCTTACTTTGAGCTAGTGGTTTTGATAAGTGGGAATCGCATGGGGGAAACATAATCGTTACTGGTGGTCTTGATTTCAGGATGCACTGTCGTTTTCATGAAGAACAAGGAACATTAACCAAAAAAGTCTGTTTTAAAATTAAAAAACTATTAGAGTATATTTACGTCGTATCGCAATGAGCTAAAATTACAGGATGTTGTTTTAGAGATCCATAAAGTAGGTGTTCGTATAAATTGAATTGTATAGAACACTATTGAGATTGAAATTTATACAGTAGGGGATGTTTATTTTTTGGCAGATTTCGCTTGTGGTTTTGTAGACCGTTTCAACACCTCCGGTGTTGTGGGGACGGTGAAATTCGGACAGTGATTGGTTCGGTTTCCATGAACATTCGGGAAGGTAGGCAAAGGCTGTGCCTTGAATGCACGGCTGCTGGCTTCCTGTTGATATACCTGATTGGCCTGCTCTTTATATGCTTCGTTTAGCACGGCACGTTTCTTTGCATATAGTTTGGCATATGCGTAATTACGTTCCCACACATTCATAGCCTTTTTAGCCTTATCGTATTTCTTATTACTGTGCTCCGCAGCATTGGCCATATTTTCTTGATCGCCTTCCAAATTATTCTTATCTTTTTTGCCGTTTGGAGAACGGCCAGATGAACCCGCTATACGAACAGGAATTAATGGTAATTTTTTTGCTTGCCACTCACAATCACGAACCAAAACTTACCTTCCATTCTGTGTGTTCCTTGTAGAAAGCTGAATTTTCCCGACGATATGCGACGAAACTTAATGGTTAATAATATGGTATGCTGCTGGTCAAATTCTGCTAATCAAAGCAAAGCCTTCGTTGATTATTTTCAAAATGGGAAACAACTGTCATCAAACGGCTTTCAACAAGCGAGTGCCTAATGGGTTGGAAAATGTATGTCAATATTTACCGAGTGACAACCAGAAACGCTTTGGTTATGCTAGATTTCTCAGAAGTAAAAATTGATTTGGAACATTAATTCAACAAATTCGGAACAGTCTGATATGTACATATATATTTTAGCGAAGTATCCGGCTCTACATTTCAAGCATTCTACGAGAACGTCGAAGAGTAGAGAAAAATGTCAAACTGCTGTCACTGGTTCACTGCAGTGTCATGGTGGTTTATGCTTCAAAAACAAAAAAGAAACTCTCTCGGTAAGATCCTACTGCGCGCGAAAGAGTAGGTGATGATTTCTGAAGGAGACACAACATCGATATTTGGAAAGGGAATGGAGAGCACAGGAGATGGATCATAAAAAGCCAACAGCGTACTCGCTCTCGCACGCTGACATGGCCGGTGGAACGAGGTCGAAGTCTGGATCGACGGTTTTGCATGCTGTGTACTCGTTGTTTATACTTTGAATCGAACTGACGTTTCCGTGATACCCATTTGTTTACAAAGTGTGCATCAAAACAAATGATGCATGCCGCGAGATAAAATGCACCAACCCCGCTTTTATCGGGTTCAATACGCTCAGCGCGGAGTCAGTGGAACGTTATGGAAGGACTATATAGTGTTTTAACCCTGAAAATTCACGCCCCGATTTTATCCTCTCCCGAGATTAACAGCTATGTTTGATAACTTGGGTATTGGGCTTCCCAGCCGGCTTCCTGTTAGTGCTTCTGTTATGCTATGCTGCTCTGCTACGCTATAGTTAAATGCGGTATTGCAAGAGCCCCCAGTTCTATTTACAGATTCTCCAATTGCGTGAGCAAGTCAACATTTCATGTTCAACATGTAAGACATCTGCTACATTGTAACAGAATTTGGATTCGGGAGGTAAATTAGGACCGGCTTTTTGGAAACGCTTACGACACATCGCTATAGTGTAGCATATCCCGGATATTAATGGAAGATTTATTATTGGTTTGCTTCCCTCGGCATCTTCCGTCTCTCTCCAGCCATTGCAAGGGGTTGAAGCTATTATGATCGAATAGAGAAATGCTAGTAATCCAGTCCACTCCGAAAAAATCAGTTGAAACTAGAATATTATATGTCTGGCATCATTTTGTTTATCACGTGTGGCATTAGCCTTTCATGTAAAATTCGTTCCAAATGACGAAAAAGTGCACACTAATCATGAATTATGAAAAATATTGTTCAAAAAACCCGAGCATTATGGGGCATCAGTACACACTTCCGAAGCTTCCCCCCTTCCTGTCTTATGGTTCCATCCAACTCTCCCTGGGGCGTACCAACACCATCACCAGGTAACGATAAGGTGGCCTCGTTCACAAATGTGCGCAAAGTGCATACTTGCGGTTAGTCACGTAGCCACCTGTTTGCCGCGCTATATATTTTTTGCATACAGGTGAGGGACGGGTGACGCATTGTCCGCCTTCCCCTCAACTGCATTCAGCTTTGTTACATTCTAGTCTGCCAGTGAAAGGGTAGGCTTAGGATTAGTCTAGTATATGTATCATAAGATTCAATGTTGAACCAAATGCTCCTATGCGTGTAAAGTCAATTTTATGAATTGATGTTATGCAGAAAAGAGAAAAACGCCATCCCGAAGTTGGCGTCAGCAACAACGAGTGAAAACATCCGATACAGTATGCATTACAACACCGGCATGGGGGACGTTACACGTAAATTTCGATTCCCCATGCGTTGGGGTGAGTGAACAGCTAACTATCCAGGATAGTATAATTTGGACCACGAATGAAAGGCATGTTGCATCATCCCGCAAGTTCGATTCATAATAACTCGGGCTTCAAATGAACGAGTTGGTTCGGAAGGAAATATGCAGAGCGGCATGTGGTAAAAGTCTCCCAATAAAAGTTCAACAACTCGGAAAGCAGCAGTGCAATGTGGTGCGAATATGATCACGAATTGTTGACGACATAGACAATGTTTGTTATTCGTGGACCACAAACATTCCGACGCATCCAGCAACGTATAACGTCAAAATCCATCGCGATGGAACCGCGCGGTTTTGCTGCTTCTGTTTGATTTTTTTTATTGTCATACAGACTTTGCGCGGTTGGACGTCATTCCCCTCTCCGGTTGCCGCTTCCTCGCTTTGCCCAGTTTTATATTATATATATCGCAATTTACGGCGTGCACCCCGCTTCAATTTCCGCGCCGGTTCTTCTTCCATGCTCCCTTCTTTCTTGGGCAGAACATGAGGATGACTCTTCTTCCTGTCACGCGGGGCCCATAACGGGCATGCTAGCCGGAGTGTACAGTTGCAGTAGAGAACCGTGAGGGGAGAGGAGCACACGAAAATAAAGTGTTATATATACGAATGCCAGGCGTACAGAGCCATGCCATTCCAACGTTTGCCTTGCGACGAGATAGCAACATTAGGTTTGATTTGCAGGGTCCGCCGTAGCACAGTGACACGGATAAATTTGGTTTTACTACAAGTGTGCGAGTGTGGGGGATAAAGCGAGGGCAAAGGAGTTGTCCAAGGATAGCCGAAAAACAGGTAAAAGCCGCGGTGCCCTGCAATGCGTGTGTGTGGGGTGTGCTTGTTGGTGGTACATTGCAGAGAAAGAAATAACACAGCCTTATTAAACCCCTACCATGTGGTGTCTTCATCGTGTGCTCTAGGTCAGTCGGTTGCTGCAGCATCGAATAGTGTAAATGTGTCCCGTAACGATGACCAGCGACAGCGACCATGAACTACACCAAGACGCCCTCGAGGTGGGAACGCGTGCCACGCGCAATGTTTTCCAGTACCTGCGCAAACAATCAAACCACTTCCAGCAGAGTCATCTATACAAGTAAGGGAACGACTGATATGGCCAATCCGTGTCAACACCAACGCAGAAAGAGTCGCTGAACTCAATAGCTCTATTTCTTTAGCCTAGACCCGCTATAAACCGACCAATCTGTCTATCCGAATCTGACCAGGATACTAACACGCACAACACAACCGAGCCATGCGATATCCGCGATCGTGGTGTCGCTAGTACTGGTAGCCCTATGGCCAAACATAATCGGAACCTCCAATGACGGCAGTGACGCCATGTGCGGCCAGACACAGGCGCAGGAAGATGAACGGCTGCCATCCCCGGTGCATAGTAGTATTTTGACCCAGATCGCGTACTTGGGCTCCTTCACGATACACTTCGGGGCGCAGATATGGATGACGTTCGTTTCGGGTAAGTGATTGATGCATGGAAAACCTTTTCCGTCGTATTGCCGTGCTCTGAGTGGAACAATTGGGTTTGGGTGTACGTTGTGCGCTTGTGTGACCGTGATTTGTAGCACTAGCAAGAGGTAATTAGTACTGCAACCATCTTTCTCCATCCATCCGTCCCCTTCGGACGACCAGGTCTTGCGCTGTACTTTTCGCTGCCGCGACACACATTCGGCATAATACAGGAGATCCTCTTTCCCAAGTACTTCACTCTCGGGACCAGCCTAAGCACGGTCAGTCTGCTGTGTTTCGTCAAGCTGCGGCGCAGCCATCAGCCGGAGTTAGCCGAACGCAACTTGGCACACTGGGATCCGAACGATTTGCTCCAGATCGTGGCCCTAGGGGTGACCGCCGCGCTCGAGCTGTTCGTGTGCCTGTACCTCGCCCCGCCGATGCTACGGTTGATGCACGAGAAGCACCGCATCGAGGCACAGGCTAGCGTCGGCCAGGAGGTAGGCCAGTTCGATGGCGTTGGCAATCGGAGCCTGGAGCGCTCCCAGCACTACAAGGCGACGCACAAAAAATTCCGCCAAATCCACATGACGACCGCAATTCTGAACATGGTGGCACTAAGCTGCACTTGCGTGCACCTACTATATCTGGCGACACGCGTGTCCATCTAGACCAGCCACACACGACTGGCCGAGGGGTTCTCTGTGGACCGAAGTATGAGTTGCGTAGTTAGTTAAGCTATTTATTGCCTTTTTGAAGAGGTGCTCAGCCGCAGGCGAATGTTTTAGCGTATTAAAACAACATCCGTTCAGTCAATCGACCGAGAATAGTATACTGTTGCACTTGCCTGAATGCTGTTACATCTTGCTATTGCACTTTCTATCTCAGAAATCAACATACTGCTTCCCCCAACCGGTTTGCCAACATCCATTTCGGTGCGTTGGAATTTTTAATTGGATAGTTGGAATTCGCTGTAATTCGAAGGTGTACGAAACGGCGTAGACCTACGAAGGAGTAGGACATGTGTTAACAGCGATCAGTGTATGTAGGGGCATTCGGACAAGGCAACACAGTGTAAATGTTAACAGTAAAGCATAATGTGCGAATAAGGGGCATGGCAAGGTCCTCCACAACACTGTGATTATTATCAATCCAACCGAAGTGCCATATTAGAACAGACCCAACAGGCGACATGTAAGTTCTGCAGCAACGCGTAAAAGGGCCACATTCCACTGCGGAGTTGATGGTGAACATTTTCTTATGCTGCCCACCGGTCGTGTTGTAGTCAGTGGGAAAATCTACCAACCGGTGGTTACGAATTGTAATGGCAAGTGATTCCTCTGTGCACTGCAGGTGTAAGAAATGTGATTGATGTGAATACAGTCTGAACAGTTTCACTTCGAGATCGAATTCCATTCCGATATCGCATGCGATGACGATCATTTTCCAGCTACAGTTAAACTAACAACACTGATGAGTGCAGCGATGATTTTGTGAATCTTCTCAATTACGGTGTGAAATGTTTTATCTCTAGGGAAGGGAAGAAACGCGATAGACTAAAATCTTCCGGGGGATGCGCGAACACTATGCCAATCAAAAAACAACCAACCACGTGCAAATGGATACTATTTTAACTTTATCTTTATTTTTAGCCTTGTGATCGAATGCTCAAATGTTGCTAAACTTTATACATACATTTCGCATGCTTCAAATATAGCGCGGAAGAGAAGATGCTTGTTTATGCATCCTTGTCGAACTAAATTTACGCTAAACTTAAACTTATATATGAACTAGTGAACTTTGGATTGACTGATAGTTTCTTGCTCTTTTCTTTCATCCTCTCCGAAAATAGTGGAATTGTCGATACAAGAGCGTTCTCTTATATACATAAGGTCCCGTCGTTTTTTTTTTCTTCAGTAGCCTCCTTAAAGTAGTTTTCAAAGCAGTGGGGATAACTTTTTTTTTTTGAATCCGTACAAACTAAACTTAATTAAACTTGACCTACCGTAAAGCACAAACACGGCACTGTTTTCATCGACGATTTTGTACAAAAATTAACATTAGTGTTGACGATAAACCACCGTCCTTTAAACTAATAATTCGGCGGCGGCGGCGATCGTAACAATTCGACATCAGAAGTGTCAATGAGAACGGTTTCGGCATAACTCGAAAAAGTATAAGATTCCTTTGGCCCTCCGTTATTTGCATACGAAAAATTTAGTTTTGAAATACAGTTCTTAGCTACGATAGCGAACTTGGTGGATGCTAGTTTTACCTTATCAGTTCGTAGAGGTTCATCACATGTTCAGCAGCTTTATTCAGCTCCACATAGAACATAAACCCATGAAACAAAAGGCTTCAATGGGTAGGATTTGTTCTGCTCAAAATAATTTGAGATGTCAGACACAAAATTTGTACGGGTATTTATTACAACGAAAAACAAATATGGGCCCTTTCCACGAGTCTGCGCGTCCTTTTATTTGGTACAACTTTTAAAATGAAAGTTTCTTGATATTGTATCGTAAATGCGGTGTACACACGCCTCTCGTCGACAGGCAGTAGAACTATTTACAACAAACGCATACGCTTTCGCGTTCAATTGAATGACCTAACAGCATCCATTCTTTGCTTTAGTCCGGCGCAGTATACTTCGTGTACCATCAATCAGCTAGGAAATTGGAACGTATTTGTTGAGTTGCACCAAACTTATTGCAAGGCGCGCGATCTGATTCGAACAGAGCATTCAAAACGAACGCAATATAAAATATGTTGTGCTTTCCAGACGATTGGAGTGAATGCAACTGTTAGGTATGATGAAATAAATATTTCACGGAACTACTTACTTTTTGCTGTCGCTAATGCGTGATATCGCAGAGTAGCTTAATGTGAGCTCAAAATGCAGCAACCGTGTCTTGTGTGTAGCATCGCATCGCATACCCGGCTATTGTAACGCGAGAATAAATCTTTACGTTTTTAATTCTGCTTCAACCTACTGTCAACTGCACGTAGAGCAGAATGAATGCACAGCGTTTTTGTTGCAGGTTCAAACGTAGGCGATGTGAATGATATTCCTTCTACTGTCGAAGGAAACTCGCTACCTGAGCTTAATAAGTAGGATGAAGCCGAACGAGGCAAGATTGATTCTCATACCGAGGCAATGTGTCCAGGTCCCTGCGGACATATCAGTTCGCAACAATATGTCCTAGTTTAACGTTTAGTAACCACAAATACGCCTCCTGAATAAGACGCCGGACCGGGTTTCTGTTTACCGCTTCACCTCAGTAGCATCCACTGACCCCGATCCTTAATACTACAGCAGGCTCCAATGCCCGACTGCTGACCAGTGACTGCGATCATTCTTTTGCTTCCGTTCCGTCAACCATTGTGCGATAAGCCATCCCGGCTCAGTACGGCAGACGTCTGCAGATCTATGCCGTCTTGGAAGAGGCGCGCCAGGTTGGGCATGATTGTCATCGGTAGCAGCGGATCGAGACTGGAGCAGGATTCGTTCGTCACCGCGGTTGTTGCTGCCGGAATACATGCCACGAACGATGCTATGTGGCCCGGTTGCTCCGGGTGGTCCAGTCCGTGGCGCGCCAATGCCAGCTTACACTTTTTATCGGAGATCGGAATCTCGTAGCCGTTATCGGTGAGCATCACCACTGCCTGCTGTTGGTTCTGCCCAACCGGCGAGATCTGCTGCTGCAGCGTGATGTGATGGCTATGCTGACTTCCGTTGCTGTCGTCGTACAGCAGCTCCAAATATTTTGGGACGGCCACCCCAGTACTACCACCGGTTGAGGTCGGTGGCGTTGCTATCAACCCGGGCTCACTTTCACCCTGATGCCAGTAGCGTACAGAACCTGATATTGGGCAACGCGTGTATGTGAGGGGCATCACGCAGTAGCATTGGAACATGAAAAAAAAAGGAAAAAAAACGAATCAGATGAACAGTTGTACACGCGTAGAATGGTTACAGTTTAGCATAGCGAAAGCATGGTGAAGCAAACAAAGCTCATGGAGGAACATGTTCGAATCGTAGAACCGGATATTTTTTGAAAACTTAATCTGATTTTTTTCTATTGGCAAAGGCGTTGAAAATGTACCTTCGTTATAGTTATGACAGTTATGGTGATGCCTAAGATAGTGATTAGTGATAGTTGATGAATGGGAGAATAGGGGTTATGCTACGGCTATCTACCTGTCGGAAATGAAATCTGACCGGTTTCTGAGTCCAAGTATGCCGGATTTGATACGGCCTCTGGAACGAAATGAATGAGAATGCTTGATTGCGTGCAGTATTCAGCATGTGATAGAGTTACGCTCGTGCACTGTGCCGCCGGTCTCGGGTTCGCCCCTTTCCTACCTTGTTGCAGTTTCGCAGGAAACGGTGCTATGATCTGAATGTCGTCGCTGGTGTTTTCGCACTGTGCCTTCAGCGCCTCCAAGCAGTAACGGAAGGTCGGACGATCCTCCGGTGTAAACCTCCAGCAGTACTGCATCAGCTCGTACCTGTTGGGAGGATGGCGTGAAGCTGTAAAGTGGTGGATCGTACGGCTACCCACCCCATCGGCTGGACTCACATTTCGTTCGGGCAAACTTTCGGCCTATCAAGGTGGCCACCCTCGCGCACGTGGTTCAGCACCTCCACATTGTTTTTCGCCTGGTACGGCTGCTCTCCAAGTGTCATAATTTCCCACAGTAGCACCCCGAAGGCCCAGATATCCGACTGTGAGGTGAACACACCATCGACCAAGCTCTCCGGCGACATCCAACGCACCGGCAGCAGACCCTCGCCTTCCTTGCGGTAATAGTCGTTTTTGTAGATGTCGCGTGCCAGGCCGAAGTCACCGATCTTCACAACGCGATCGCGCGGATCAACCGACGAGACCAGGCAGTTTCGACACGCTAGATCCCGGTGCACGAAGTGCATCTCCTCCAGGTATCTGCAGCCTGACGCCACGTCTTGGCACATCGAAATCAAATCTAGCATCGTCAGTCGCGCCGCCTGGCCCGGCCCGGAGCGACTGCGGCGCAGGTAGCTCAGCAAGTCCCCACCCTGCATCAGTTCCATGACTATCATCAACTCGTCGCCGTCGATGCACACGCCCAGCAGCCGCGTGATGTGTTCGTGCTTAAAGTTGCTCATCAGTTGTGCCTCTTGCAGAAACTCCTGCTTCTCGTGCTCTTTAGCTCCCTTCTTAAGGGTCTGAAAGGAAGGTACGGTGTCAGCATACGAATGCCACCAGCTACGAACTCACATACCTTTATCGCCACCCGCTTCTCCACCTCCCCGTCGACGCCCTTCACAATGCCCTCGTTTACTTCGCCAAAAGCACCGCTGCCAAGCAGGGGACCAACCTCGATGGAGATCTGCGCGACCGCGTCAATGCAACGGAAGTTAGTATGACATGACGACGTGTTTGTGTCTTGAAGTAAGACCATACCATACATATTACCTGATCTCTACGAATTTGCGGCAGCAGTGCAATCTCGGAGTCGGGCACAACGCCAGAGCTGTACAGTATGTTGGTACTGTGCACGAAATTTCCGCGCCGCGGTAGCTCCCGAAGGTTCGCCAGCTCGACGTCTGGCAGCCGAGTTGCACCGGTCGGCTCAGCAGGAAACGTTTTGTGTTTATCCTTCTGACGCATCACTGCTCAGCAATGGACAACAGTTAGTAAAAAAAAAAACTATCGAAACTAATCTCAAACTGATCAAACTCACCGAAAAGCACCACCATTAACACGGTCACTAACACCGCGACCAGAGAGCACGTGAAGGCCATTACGTACGCGAGTGTCCGTTCGCTGTCGAGTTTCTCGCCGACTGGGCGACTCTCCTCGCTGTACGGTCCCCAGCCGAAGGAGTTGCGGGAACGCACGCGAAAGAGATTGTTGTGGATGGCATGACGCTCCGGAATGATCCAGTAAATGTCCGTACCGTTGTACACCTGGCTCCAGTGCTCGTCGAAGATGTCGCCCTCAGGTGCCACGGCCGTCGCGTTCGCGACAGCGCCTCCGCCGGTTCCGACCACACTGCTATTGCCTGCGCTATCACTCTCCAATGGGGCGTGATCCAGCTTCGCTATTGGGTCCACCGAGCGCACCGTACGCTCCGGGTGGCGCACCAGTGCCTCCAGGCTATACTCCTCAATCGACGCTCCATTGTCCTTCGCCGGCTCCCAGCTCACCTTGTACACGTCCTGCCGAAGCTTCGTTACCAGCGGTCGTCCCGGGGTGCCCGGTTTGTCGGCGAGCGTCTCGAAGCCAAACTGTTTCGCATCCCTTGGCCACATGTATGGCACGTCTCGGTCGGGGTAGTAGATTAGTATGGAGAATCGGTACAACGTTTTTGGCAGCAGCTCGCTCAACTCGTACGTATATTGGTCGTGTGTCTCCACTGGCGAGAATACTACGTGCGAGTCGTTCAACATCAACCAGTTGTTAGATCCGGTGATAGCGTACTGCAGCTTGTACCTTTTGAGTAAAAACCCCGCATTGCTATCAATACCGTTGACCTGCTGAATAGCAGAGAATGAATGACCGAAACATTCAGCCCTCCTTCTTACCTGCGGGCGTTTGAAGGTGGCACCCAGTGTATCCGCATGCCGGTGGAGTTGATCGACATCAGTTCGATGTCGTCCGGTTCCGGGAAAGTCCGTATTTCAACCGCCTCGCTCTCGCTATACGCCTTGTTGGTGGAGTATGCCCGTATTCCGATGCTGTACGCCTGATCCGGCTGTAGTCTTGTAAGGTTCATGGATAACATGCTGTCGATATCGCTGAACTCTGAACAAATAGAGCATAAACTATGGTTGAGTACATTTCGTTTACGCTCACTCAATTTGTTGTGATTAAATGTTTACGTATGTTGTGTAAATATTAGAGATGACGTCGTCTCAAGTGTCATCGATATTAACAGAGACAGAGCACGAAAGAGTTCGAACGCGACCTTGCGATCGACAAACGATCAGCTGAGAGAGCACGAATCGGCCGCAAGGTCAGCTGTTCGTGAGTGAGAGAAAGTAAGAGCGACCACCGGTCATCGGCCAGAGAGCGATTGGCGATCGCCGGTAGCGCCAGTAGCAAAAGTGATAATTAAAAAAAAAAAAAACGGAATAAGGGCAAAACTAGAACTTATCCTTTAGGCAGTATTTAGCAGAAGGCTAACCGGGAAGGGGGGAACGGTGCTCTTTCGTTTCTCCTGCGTACCTGTCACCAGCTGCTGCTGCCGGTTTTTACGCCCACCGGTCTCCGATTGCCAATAGATCTCATACCAGACCCGATCGTTATTCTTCTGTTTCGGTGGACTCCAGCTGACGACAGCTTCCGAGGGGCTGATGGGCAGCGCGCGCATATTCTCCGGCTTGGATGGTGCGCCTGCAGCGGTCGAGAAGATGGTTGGCATTGCCAACGACATCCAAAACTCGGGCTCCATCTGGGGGCCGATGGTCCCTCTGAAAGCGAATGTGTAATAGTTCAGCAGTGTCACCCGAACTAGATACTTGGTGAACGGTCGCAGGTCACCGATGGTCGTGCGCTGTGCATAAGACTCAGTAACGTGAATTTCGCCGGCAAGCTCGGTGGCGGACGCGAGGGTTTGATACTGTATGCGGTAGCGAACGCCTGGTGGTGGCATGCTGCAATTCGGGTGCATCCTCGGGCTCGGAAGTCGGAGAGTCAGCGACATCTCGGTGCTGTGCAGAAGTTCGGGCCGGTACTGGATATCGTGCACTATCGGTACCAGGCAGTGTTCTGCCGGGTACTGCTGGTGTTGCACTGGCAGTACCACACCGGCATCTGGGATGGCTAAACTCTGCCAGCTAATGTCAGCGGTAGTACTATCCACCACCGTTCTGGGGCTGGATTGTTCTCGTGCCTGCATCTGCACGGTGTCGTTCGCGATCCAGTATAGAAAGCCCGCGTCCTGCACGATCCCCAGACGGCCATCGCTGTCGAAGACCTGGCTGTACTCGGTGCACACCGCATGCTGTTCGACGGCACCACTGCCCTCGGGGCACTGGAAATGCTGCACGACCGGCAGTTGGTCCCACTCGTCCTTGAGCGAGACGGTGTAACCGGCACGGGCTTCGCGCGAAACAGCCACCAACGTTCTGTTCTCAGGTAATGCCTGCAAGATGTCGATCTGTGCCGGCTCGGTCGGCAGCAAGATGGGCTTGAGCATGGCTGATTCCGTTTCGCCGTTTTCGAACCGATTGAGATCGAAGATGTGCAGTGTGCTGGTGCAACTGCTACTGCTATTAACGCTATGGTCGATCGTTGTCGTTAGCACTCGCATGTAGACGGTGCGTGCGATCCAGTCGAGGGTGAGCGCCGTCACCTTTCCCTGCGATGGCAGGATCTGAGCCAGCTTGCGCTTTCCGTCGTTGTCGTCGTGCATAAACAGCTCGCCGTTTACGTTCACCCAGAGCAGCTTGCGCTCGTGGCGCAGCTCAGCTAACAGGAGCGCAGGGACGACGGTGCTCACTACGGCACTGCTTGCACGCCGATCCAGATCGAGCAGCAGAATCTGGTCGGCCGTAGCAACGTACAGCAGCGGTAGCGTTCGAGCGGGTTCATGCAAGCGGACTGAGCACACTGCGCTCGGTTCGCCTTCGTGGTCCACGTTGCACACGCGCACCTGCAGGAAGTAGGTGACGTTCGGAAGCACCGGTTCGGCTAGACGCAGTTCCGCGCGTCCGCCAACACTGGCCACGCGGGCACCGTCGAGAAGAACGCTACTTTTGGCCGCATCGTAGCTCGCCCAACAGTCTACTCGGTAGAAGACGATTGGCCCATTCGGCTCGAGAGGTGGCGACCAGCGAAACACGATGCTAGCGTGCAGTTCATACGAGTCGGCACGGTAGCGGTAGTGGATGAACGCTCGCGGATCCACCGGCACCGAGGGTTTCCCTGCCGGAGTGTGTCGCTGCGCTGTCGCGAACCCTGACGATCGCCAGTAAGTGAACGCATGCAGCGTGATGTCGATTGGCGTGTACGGCCCGATCGGATCGTGGTCCGTGTCTCCGCCATATATGAAGTGTGGCACCGTTAGCTCCTGCACGATATCGCGTGCAGAGGGCAGCTTTAGGATGAGCTTGTAGAACACGGTGCTGTAATTGATGTTTTCGACCGGTGACCAGCTCACGTTGAAGCGGCGCCAGTCGCCGGTGACGCGGATCGAGCCACTGTCCACCGTCGCTGGGAGCACGTTGATGAGTGTCGTTTGCTTGCCCTGGCCCGTGAACCGCTGCCCAGGGTCCACCTCGCCGGCGTTGATCAGCGCAAGGGCGCGCGTACCGTTTAGCTGGCGGCTGCGGATGTAGGCCAGGTTTTCGCCACGCACGTCACCTACAACGACCTGGCTCTCCTTCAGCCACAGCAGGCGATCGCTGAAGTGCACCAGCGGACCCTGTGGTGTTTGGTCTGGCAGCACCTTCATCTGCGGCACGAGTGGCTCCCGGCTGGGTGCAATCGTAGTCGTCGTCGTCGTCAGCCCCTGTCCGGGAGCAGCTTCCGGTAGCAATTGCGACGCCTGAGTGGGGGCCTGCGTTTGCGAGGTGCCCGCCAGAGGTGCCCAATAAAGGTGTGAGTGTGAGTAGCTGCGCACGATCCAGAACACCTTTTCCCCGTCGACATCGAGTGTCATGCCGACGATTTGCTTGCCGGTGAACAGGCTGGCGCTGAAATACAGCACCCGGTTCTTGCCGTTCAGCCGAAACGCTTCCAGGATCAGGCCAGACGAGCAATAGATGTAGCCGCGGTGCGCATCGAACCTCAGCTCGCGAACGTTCATCACGTTGTGGATGGGCTCCTGCTGGTCGCCGTGCAGCCCGGCTCGCACGATCATCTGCTGGGTTGGGTTGGAGAAGTACAGCCGCTCGCCGATCCAGTCGATCGTGACGCACTCGACCGACTCGAGCTCGCGGAACTTTACCCACCCACCGGCACTGGAAGGTGCGGCTCGGTACAGGCCCAGCGTCGAGTTGCTCACCACGTACAAAGTGTCGTTGTACCAGGCGAGGTTTGTGACGGCCGCCCCGTCCAGCCCGGCCGACCGGCCGATCATCGTGGACACATTTTCGCCAATCACGTCCGAGCGCATGATGCCTTCGGCACTCGCCCACACCAGGTGGTGTTGCTGCTTGGTGCGTAGAGTGCGCACGTGGAACTCGCGGCTCCAGGGTCCCATGCCAGACACGGTGAACGCCGTCGCACGCACCACGTACACCCGGTTCGGCAGCAGCCTGCCGGCGATGTTACTCGAGTAGTTGGTACCGTTTGTCTCCGCCGTGTGGATGACGCTGCCGAGACTCTCGTCGACCACCTCCAGCCGGTAGCGCCATGCTTGCCACGCTCCCCTGCTCTTGACGCCGAGCAGGTACGGCACGTCCCAGGAAATCTTAATCTTGTCCGGCGACACAAGCGCCTGCACGTTACGTGGCGGATTCACCGGTATCGGGATTGGCTGCTCCGACGTTAGGTTGACGCTGATGCTGAAGTAGGTGTTATTGGACGCGATGGGGAACGCGTTGTGGTAGTAGCTGTTGTGCACCTTGTGGTAGTCCTCGGCAAACACCTCCGTGCCGTTGGTCCAATAGAACAGCCCGTTGGCGAGCGCGAGCGACTTCACCTTCTCGAAGCGGGGCTGCTGCGTGTTGTTGCGGATGTTCTCCACCTGCTTCCCATCGAGCGACACCGACAGCACCGTGTTGAGCCCTTGATCGGCGATCAGCACGCGAAAGTTCGTGTGATCGATAGCGAACGCGCCAAAGTTGCGCCCCCGCGCCACCTGCAGCGGCTTGATCTCATGCTTCACCCCGTTCGAGATGTCGCCGAGGTCGAGCCGGAACAGACCGGCGTCGGCCCGGCCGCCCCCCACCACCCAGAACAGGTAGCCATTGAACGGGTCGATCTCGAAGTAGTCCGGGCGACGCTGGAGCCCCGCGATCGCCACCGTCAGGTGGTCGCCGTCGAAGTCCACGTTCGAGATCTGCCAGAGCTGCGTATTTCGCACCTGCCCCAGAATGTAGAGGTGATCGTTCAGCCAGTCCACCGACAGCAGCGTCGGGCGGAAGTTGTTGTCCGCACCGGGCGTCAGGATCGCGACCCGGTCGTGCTCCGCGTCCGGCCGCGACGGCGCCCGGTAAATGTAGCCCGCGTCGTCCGAAATGAAGATCAGCCCCCGGCGTATGTGCGTGGCCGTGCCGCGGATCTTGTGAACCGGGCTGCTGTAGAAGCTGGTCGGTGCGTCGATGAACATGTTGTAGCTCTGCGTCAGAATCGAGCGCTCCGCACCGAGTATTAGTGTCGGGAGGAAGTTTTCCTCCAGCCCCTTCGGCTTCGCCGGTGTGGTGACGTGCATGACCGAGGCCGGCCCCTCGCCCTCCGGGTTGCGCATTGCGATCGACACCGAGAAGTTTCGCGCCGGGTCCAGCTTCTCGAAGATGTAATACCGGGTCGTGCTGGATTCGGTAATTTCCTGTGAGGGAGCAAGCAGGATGCATCAGGGCGTGGAAGCCGATTGTCAATGATTACCATTCATTTGCTACGCATCATAAATACTTCATTCTGCTATGCAAAAAATGCTAAATGCAGTGAGTCAAGCAGCAAAATCGAACATCTACAAAACAAGAGGGTTTGTAGAGAAGCACAATGAGGTACAATTGATTTCGAAGCTGGCGAACCTAGCTACTTTGCAGTAAAGCGGAGAACCGAAATAAAGGCAAAACGGTATCGAGTGGCGAGGAAAAGTTCCCGAAAATGCATGCAACCGCCTCGTATTGCAGCAAACAGTGAAAAGCCCTGTTAGCTCGCGAGCTTCGCCATTTCTTGCTCATCTGCTCATACCAAACATCTCTTGATTTCTGGCTGTCCAATTCTCGATGTGGCTCACTGGCTGTACATTCACATATCATATAACATATAACCAGAATCCTAATACATGCCACTACCTACGAAATGCGTTAGTCAGACAATGTGAAGAGTTAGTGCTAGGTTTAAACAGTGCAATATTGAAAACGTAGTCTGTGGCTCTTTCCAGCATCTCACAAAGCAGCGAAGCAGCACAGCAGATAGAACGAGAAAGAGATAGAGAAAGATTGGTAAAGAGAATGTAAAAAAAAAAGAAATGAATAGAGAGAGACGGAGAGAAGTATAGGTGGTGAGTAAGTGAAAGAAAGAAGTTGTGAAATTTGAAAAATGAAACAGTTGTTCCACAGCAGAATTATGTGCATAGGCAGAGGTACGCTGAGCACAGAGTAAGGCAACGGCTCCTGTAGTTGCAGACTGCTACAAAAAGCAAAATGTAGTGGTTCACTACATACAGGGATAAACAATAGGAATCTTTAAATATTTCTTGTTTCTGTTAAAACAAATGCAACAACTATTGTGGTCTCGCTGTCGGAATGCGCTATCCGCGCGTTCGTCTGTCCCAATGTCTTACAACGCTTTGCTTTGGAGCTGCCTGTAACCGCTCGGAGACCGTTGCCTAATGTAACAGAGAGAAAACAGCACAAAAACCTTGATCGCACTGTAGCCAATCGGATGGAGTTCTTTGATTTGAAGCACATATGACAGTACGGGCCCATTCGGGAATGGGCCCGGTTCCCATGAAACAGATATGCGTGAGTGATCTACTGCTACCGCTCGTACAATCGTGGGCTTCGATGTCGGCACCCCCGAAGGCAGCGTGCTGATGATGACGCTCTGGTCCGACGTCAACACCTGGTCGTGCTTCGGCGATAGGAGCAGGGCAACGCGAAACTGTCGGTAGTTGATTGACAGTGCGGATCGATTGGACGATGGAGACGGGGAAAGGGAACGGATGAAGGGGAGAGAGTGAGAGAGAGAGAGAGAGAGAGAGAGAGAGAGAGAGAGAGAAAGAAAGTTGATGAGAAATTAATTAGAACGGACCGGGTGCATCCAACCGGCGCTCCACACGTACTCGGTATTTGGTGTACGGCTGCAGATTGTCGACACGGACGGTCGAGTTTTCCCCCATGCTCTGGTTGCGGCAGTACTTCCAGTCGCCGGCCACCTCCTCGAAGCGCCACTGCACGAGGTAGCTGCGCGGGCCGTGGTTCCGGTGGAGCGACGCGTCCAGCAGCCGCTCCGGGACTTCCCACTCGAGCGAAAGGGCCGTCGCGGTCAGACTGTCCGCCACCAGGGCCGGTGCCTGCGGTGTGCCGATCTCTGCCTTGAGCCACCGGAAGTACTGGTTCAGTCCGTCGTTGCAGCCCATGATGCAGGACCACTCGCGGGCCTCCAGGAAGTCCTGATCTGTGATGTTCTGCAATCGCGCGGAAGGGCAGGCATATAGGGTTCGGTCTAGCTGGTCAATTACACACGATACGGCATACGCTCCCACCGATGGAGCGTCCTACTTACACATGCATGCTGGCAGCTGGACTCCAGGGCAAGCCGCCAGTGCTGGCAACCAATGGTGCACTGCGGGAAAGAGCAGTAGGAGATGGGCAGAGAACAAGGGTTAATCGAAATGGCAAACTACTCCAAAATAAATCACTGACAAAATTCGCTTCCAGTGCGCGCGTTTGGGGTCGGGTGGTTTCTTGAACAGCATGGTACCCCATATCGATTCGATCAAAGTCTTTTGCGGTCGAACATTTTGCAAACAAACCGACGGCCATGATTGCGTCTGCCCATACAGTGAAAGGGAGACCCTGGAGGCGTCGTGGCGAGAATCGTCGAAAATCGAAAAGACGCCCGCCAATTGCGATAGATTCCGTTAATAGATTTAATGGCCTCCACTGATTACTGCCCGTTTGGCTATGCCAACCTCTCATGCACGCTTTCGAACACACACACACGCCACGGAACCCCCATCCCGCCTTCCCCCCGGTTGCCGGACGCTAAGCCACTCCGCGCATGCTTTACTTAACCCGGAAGGCGTGGGCGACCACATAATGTGACCTCCCGTAGCAGCAGCAGCCGCAGCGACGTTCGGGGTTTCGTGTTCGTCCCGATCTTCCACCGCGTTTGACTCACGCACCCCCGGAAGGGGGTGGGGGGGGGGATCAAATGTCCGTCAGCGAGTGTGAGACAATGTTACCATCACTCACACTCACCCGGACTGAGCTGACAGGCTGCGCTGGACGGAGTTTTTGGAATTGCTAATACCGAACCGAAAATTGTTGAATTGTTTCGGTGATAGGAAAAAGGGGTTTTTTCCCCTTCTATTTTCCCCGAAGCAACAGATCGCTTCGAACCAGATTTCCATACCGCTACACCGAGCTTCCTGTTTCTCGCCTTGTCCTTTGCTGCTTCGCGCGAACCAGGACTACAGACTGACTACGTGTTTGCGGCGATGCACGAATCGATATGGGCCGACTACCGGTTGGCAACACAGGCCGACACATCTGTCTTCGCTGGGTTCGTTTTCCTATGTTTTATTCATACCCTGAAGAGATACGAACGACGTGAACCTTTCGAACCCCTTTTCCGTCAGCAAATGTTATAGCACACGGGTCATATGTGCAACCGCCGTTCCGTGTCCGTCGCACAGACACACCCGGAGAAAGATGCTGTGAGAATTATTCTGAAGATTAAACAAAACCGTTTATGTAACGAAGATAGACACAGACACACACACACACACAGACGGTAGGACCAACCCCTTTTCGCGTTCCTCTAGTCATGGGGGAAGAAACATGATCGAGATGATGACTCCAGGTCGAATGCGGTGAACGGAAATCGAAAATAAAAATGTGCTACCCACCCGCTCTGATCCCCATGGATGCAACCCCCACCGGGCGGGGGACGGACTCGTTATCAGACAGTAGCGCTTTAACCCCTTCGCTACAAAAGTGCCCAGTTACGGACGGTTGCATATCTTGCCCCCAGGGCGACAACGGTAGAAGGTCGATGATGATCACGCGCGAATACAAGATCGGAAGCGGCGGATTATTTTTTATTGTTTTGTTCTTCCTCCTGTCAGCATTCCATTGCATTGCAGATTCGAATTGCACATTCCGGTGTCACGTAATGCGGCTCCGGGAGGCGTGGCAGCGATGTCCGCGGTCCACCATCATTGAATGGCAGATAAGTTGAAACTCACCGTTCCCATTAGCACCGGCGGGCGAGCCGGATTCCCAGTGACTGCGCAGTTCTGCAGCATTGCAACGGGTTGCCATGACAAACTGGTGACGCGCCGGAACGCCAGCCTTCAACCCGAACTGGGCAGCTTCGGCCACTGTACGGCGTTGTAGATGTAGAGCTTGAAGCTCACGGCGAACAACATCGTCAACCCATTTCGGGAGGGGGGAAAACAGTGTACACCAAACAGGCGATGAAAAAACGGCCAGCCTCCGGAGTCGACTGCCATCTGCCGATCATGTGTGATGACCGGCTAATACCCACCAGCAGTTCGCACCACAAGTGCTCTATGAACATAAACAGAGCCGCCGCAAGAGGGCCGACAGAGTCGAGGGCACACATGTTGCTGCTCGAACATGTTGTCAGGTTGACATGTGCAGGTTTCAAAAACTTCATTCCGAAACAACTTCCCGAAAAAAACAAAAACCCCTAAAAATTGTTTCGTGTCCGAACGGCTCAAATGTCAGATGAAACGGCAACCACTCTAGATAGCAAACATGTGCTGGCGAATAACTTCATTCCGATCGAAACTTCCTTCCCCAGCGTTCGTTCCATGTCCGCGCTCCGCAGACGGAGAGGAAATCTAAGACGGGTTTTCCAGCACGCTGCACGCTGTGTTAGATAGAGTGCCTTGCCCCGGGCTCGGTTCACGTTTTAGGGCACACGGCACTGTAAAATTGAGACAAAGATTATCTGCTGATTGTCTACCACAGTGCCGTGTGGCAATAGTATGTAACCGAAGAGCAGATGGGTGGACCTGAAACATACCACGCAGGAAAGTGTGAGCAGTTTTAAGTCGGTAGAAAACTCCATGAAAAGATAACGTATTTATGAATCACAAAACCTATGAAGGTATAAGGATATCGGGCGAGGGGAAAACCTCAGCCCTGGCTGGGCCTACCTGTTTGATGTAGCAATCGTTTCCACAGCTGGCATCGATATGCTCGGTGAAGCTCGTCTGGTTCTGGTGCGAGCGCGGCGCAGGTCGGAGTCACCGTACACGGGGTAACCGGAAAATGAAAGTGGAAAGGTAATAAAAGCTGATAATTAATCTGCAGAGACAAACAAACGCTACGCCAAACGGCCAACTGGCGCCACCTGGAAGTGCATACTGTTGAATCCATAACCATTAAAACATTGCGATCACGCACGATCGTAAAATCACTTGTGCTTCGCCAGGAAGCGTGTCCTCTCGACCAGCGGACCGTGAACGGCATACCCGACCTGATCTCTATCGTCGCACTCTAGAACCGTTCACCCTCGCCCAAGGAACAGGTCAGGACAGGCCGCACAGTATATAGACTCGTTCCGTTCGGGCACAAGTTGGCTACGGTTTTCTCGGTGCACGGCTCACAAGTGGCGCCGGATCGCAGCATGTCTGCGTAGAGCCACGCGCTGCATTCTTGACGCTCGGGGAAGATGCCCGGGTTTAGGTTTTGTGTTTGTTCCGTTTGTTTGTTTATACCTTCTCGTTCGCACGCCATCCACGCACACTCGACGACGGTTGCGGCAGTCCCTTGAAAAAAAAAAAAAAACTGGGCCACGGATTCGTCCCGCGCGTAGGCGCCGATAGACGACGATAGGAGACAAAACAATAACACATCCCGAGCCAGCGGGCCAGCTGGTTATAGGTATAGGTTTTAGTTTCCTATCCGCTCGCGCTGAAAATGCGTTGTGCAATTTACGGGTGCATGGGTGCATGTTCAATGCATCATCTTCGGCACAAAACCCCATAAACCATCTGAAGAGGTTCGGCACACTCGAACGGAATGTTCGGGGCGCCATTGATAGCGACCAAACATGACAAACGTTGACGCTCGTCAGGGAGGGGTAACCAAATTTGTACTTCCAAACACAAACTCCAACTCCTGCTACATATTTATATAAATGGTAAAAAAAAGAAAGAAAAAGGTTATATTTAGCCCTTACAAAACCAAGTAACAACCAGGAAAAAAAGAAAACAAAATTAAAACCAAAACAATTTCAACTAAGCATAACACATAACGGTGGCAGTGACAATGGCGTTGTTGGCCAGGTCGCGCTGGTGGAGCTTGCCCGTGCGCCGCAACTCTACTTGATGCTGCTGATTAGCTAGTTGTTGCCCGTCCAACAATTGCAGGGTTGTTCATTTATTAAACACCGGAAACGGAATGGCTTCCGGAGATAATGTTACCTCTTTCCCCTGTTTTTTTCTCCCGCTCTCTCTCTCTCTCTCTCTCTTTTTCTCTCTCTCTATCTCTCTATCTCTTCTGCTCGCTGTAGATCCGCTGTCTCTGTCCCGCTCTGTCTCTTTCTGTTGCAGTGCCCGGCTCTTGATGTGTTCTCCTTTTCCAACCTTCAGCGCACAACTCGCCGTTGTGCCATTAATTCAAATTGAGAAGATTCCTGCTCTTTGTGAGGATGCGCGGAATGTCCGACTGACCAGGCGGGACCGCTGAGAGCGGACGGACATGGGGTGGAATGGGGGAGAGATTTCCGTCCCTCCGTCCTGGCTGACCGCCGCGCTTTATCGCCGCCGCCGCCGCAGCATTTGGGATGGGATGGTGAAACGCGAGCTCGTTCGATCAGCTAGGTGGAAGAGTGTCGGAGGGAATCCATAGTAGCGAAAGGGAGGATAAAATAAGGGAAAATGTGGGATAATCTGTCAAAACAATTTGATGGTCTCGCCGAAGGGATGGAAGCAGGACTCAACTGCAGCCGCAGCGAACGAATGAAACATTTCCGAAACGACAAAAAAAGCAAAAGGAACGAGCTGGACTCGCCGCAATCATCAACTGGTGACGAAATTATGTTTCTTCCGTAGAGTTTGCGGTTGGCTCTATTTTTGGTTTCCTTTCTCCCTTCGTTTATTGTGATTGTTCCATGTCAACAGTTTCAACTTCTTTTCCCGATTCCCAACCGGATCGGATTGATGTGGTCAGCCTCGGCTCAGCCCTGCGGGATTCGGATTCCCAGAAGTCGCGGAAGCCGTGGATTAAAAGAGCCCTGCCGGTTGAAATTTAAAAAAAACAAAAAAAAAACACACACACACACACATCCCTGCAGGATTTCATTTCTCACTAATCGGCAGGAAGCCAGCGGCTGCCGACTTGTGCGCGAGGAATGAAACGTCGAGACGAAGCAGCACAAATTAAGGCCGCTTCCCATCAATGTCGTGTCGTGTGAAGCAGTTGGGGTGCATTTGGCGTTCGCCCGAACAGAGCCCGGCCAGAACTTGTTCGTCACTTTCCAAATTTGTTCAAAAATGCATCCAGCGGAATGCGATCTTTCTTGCCGGCCAAGGCTCGGCAAGCAAAATCAATGTCACGGTGAGTTGCATATTCGACGATACTGTTCTTCAGTACAACGCAATGCATGCAGGTGTCACGATTTTTGCTTTTTGCTACATTTTGTGTGAAAC
>JAOEFI010000001.1:101049-129131 GCA_034621735.1 Anopheles plumbeus | reverse complement strand
GGGGGGGACGCGGCGACGAGTGGCGCATTTTTGAACCCCGCACTCCCACCGTACCCTGCGTGCACGCGCACACCGGCGTCCATTTTTGGCGAAAGATCCGCTTCCCTGCGAGATCCTCGACCCAGGCTGCGATAGGGTGCTGCTGCTGCTGCTGCTGCTGGGTTGGTGGGGATGATAAGCAGCAACTGAGAACACCACCACGTCACGCACGCACACTTACTGCACCGTATCGATACCAGCGCTGCGCAAAACGTGGACGCCGGACGGGCCCATCACCAACACCACGCAACGCCTGGCGGAGCTACATTCTGGGCCGTTTCCGTTCGCGAGCGAAACGAAGCGATCTAACATATGTGCGCGCGTGGCCCAGCCTGCGTCACTATATCAACTGAAACGAAATATACAATTATAAGGAGAAAAAAATAATACAACACATTGCACTATCCGGTGACCGTGGGGTGCTGCCATCGCGGCTGATTGGCGACATTCGCGAAATGATGCAGCAGTGTTGGAAATGACGTCACGGTTGTAGTTTCAGGCATGCCACGGCACCCCAAAAACAGATCATATGTTACACTGAATGCGACTTCCGCAAGTAAACCCCCAGGGTATCGACATCTCGTGTGACTGTTCCAGACGTACCATGAGGTCACGCCGCTGATCGAACTCCCAGGGAGAGAGCTTCAGAAAGTAGTCAGGACTCTTCTTTTGCTGTTGTGGGGGTCTCAGAACCATACTACCCGCTCCTGATAGTTGTCCTCCTTGATAAGGTTAACCGTTCCACTAGTCCCCTTCATCCAGGTGTGACTGAATCTATGTTCGAAGTCGAACATCGATCGCCTATGGAAAGCCTCGGCAGGTCCTCGCGAACCTTCTGTTTTGACACGCTAGACAACTCTTTTTGTACTTTTTTGTGGTTAAAAATATTGAGTAAATCAACCTAGTCTAACTATGGTCAAATGTAAATTACTCTACTCTTGATTTGACCATAGCTACGAAACCTCAATATCATGATCTGAAACATAATGATTAGTTTAGCGCCCAGTTCGAGTGTCAGCATCCCACCACTAGACTGGCAGGGAGGGAATCGGTACAAAACAACACGTTCGCCTTGGATGTAGGAGCACACACGGGATACTCAGCTTAGCAATAAGGAAGAGGTTGAAATCACTGGGGGATGTGTGAATGTTGTTAGCCTGTTAGCCTTTCCTGCCAACCGTAACGGTGCAAGCGTATGTGGCAGCGACGATGCAACGTATGCGACGCGCACGCCGGGTCGTGTGCAGCAGCTGTGTTTGTGTGCACCATACACTACACTGTTTCCAGCGCATCCAAGGACATCTGTAGTGCAAGTCTTGAACCCCAAAATGGTACTAGAACATAAGCTTCTGAACTATTCAATGCAAATCCCGCTGAGGCCCTATTCATGTTGCTAGAAGCTACTTGCGTTGCAAAACGAGCTGGTAACCATTATGAAAACTCTTTTCTAGCTTGAGGTGAGATAGAGTAAGCCGTGTTAAACTTAACAGATTGTTGTCGAAGGTGGAAGATGAGAGCTCAAGCAGGGTGTTAAATACCGGACGCCCTTCGCTGGCTACCGTTAGCCACCCTTCTACGTCATACAGAGTGGTAATACGGGTACCTTTTTTTGGAAAGATGAACATGGACCAGGTTTTGGAGTGAAGAGCTACACACCCGCAATCTCGGTGCAGAGCCGTTGGGCAGACATCACATCCTGGCCGAGCGCTGACACTGCCCATGATCACCTGATCATAACTGCCGACGCAGACAGCCCTGTTGTTTATTATGTGGTTTGTTGTGCTACCCTTGCAACGCAGTACTTTTCCGGGATGTAGTAGACGCTATTAACAGAACTGTCACTATTAGTCAACTTGTTTTTCCTCCACTCACATCGCCCCATGTGCGTCATAGCTTCGCGTCACTCGGTTCGCAGTCGCATTCTGATTACGTGTGTTGGTAAATGGTGCGTATGTGTGACCAAGGATGAGACGTCCCCTTTACACAGATAGTGTGATCGTCGCATAATATAGTGGTACCAGGCGAAGTAGCCGTTCAATGCCGTTTGCATTAAAGTGACTTCACGCCGATTGCAGATTATTACGCGAATCGCACATTGCCGTGTATTCGAATCAGGTAGAGAAAAAGAAAGCAACAACCGGTGTCACGTAGTGGACGATTACGAACCCCGGAGTGATCTAGCGAGCACTACGACAAAATTGAACCGCAAGGACATGCAGCCCACGCCCCCGGGAGCGCCAGTTTGTATCGTTCAAATAACTGGTGTGCGCATGCGTTTTCCCCACATTCAAACCCACAAGGACACACTGTGCCAATCTCGCAATGGCGTACGTGGCCGGATGTGCGGAGCGACAAACGGCAACCTGTACGATAACGATTCCTGTTTTCCTGTCAAAACCAATGACGCTTGCCTTTTTGGCGAACCAGGAATTCCTACGAACTGACGCATGTAGCCTCGAAACTTCATCAGCTTCACGGAAATAGAACGGAGTATTGTCTTTAGTAATGCGCGATATCTGTGCCCTTGTTTTTCCCGCCTGTTTACGCCAGAAGGTCCCGCGTGTTTCTAGCGTCTTAGTTCGCAGACGGTGACGAAATAATTACTACTTTTTACGTTTGAATTAGCAGTACAGGGAGACAAAAATGGGCGTTCGAATGGGGAAGTTCCATCGCAACGGCGTGGCGGGGGTTTTTTGTTGTTTACTCTAGCCAACCAATAGCTTGATGATGCTTTTGCTAAACTGGTGGTCAATCAGTGGCGACGTTTCCCAGAACAAGCTCGTGTGACTGGTCTGACGACAGATTATGAACAAAAATGACACAGCACGAGCTCTACACGAACGATCGAGTGTTCCTTAAATAAACCGAAACTGTCGAACCGTTTGAGGTGTTCATCCTGTCACACGCACGCAAATGAAGATGTTACTCTCTTTTTCAAAGCAGAAAAACAATCGTCTACGTTGTAAAACTTGCGGCGAATTTTGCGACCATTTTCAGTCAAATTGGGGCCTCGCACCTAATTGTTGACCAACGATCTTGTCCGGTCTCTGGACACAAAAATAGAAACATGTGGACAAACCAAATTCCTACTACCTGCCGCCCGGGGTCATCCGCTAGGAATAAAAACTAAAACCCCTGTCCCGATCTGTTAGCGTGCAGTCGCGAAAATGAGTCCTACTAATCATTCACACAACGTCCTGATTCTAATCCCCGTGCAAACGATGAAAATAAATATATTTTCTCGCGTAAATATTTGTAATAGAGGCACGTTCCAGGTACGAACAAATGTGAGGGAGTGTTGATTGAAGGAAAGAGTCTGCATACGCTGAAATTGAAAGGGAAACCCCGTCAGTAAACCGTGCGCTCTGCCGGCTTTTTCGAGCGATTTAACGTTCCTGGCGTGACGATAATGTGGATGATATGTGCACATCCTGCTGTTCTTGATCTCCAGAAGAAGCAGAGCGGTCCAGAGAAGGAAAGAGAGCAAGCAGAGCGGAAGGCACAAGATAAAAGCTGTCCTTATTATTTTCGCTTTTCACGACAGACAAAACGGGAACCCCGATCAACAATTCAATTTACCCCATTTGACGCGACGTTGTTGTTTGCTTGCGGCCAGGGCCTGTTTGCCGCTTGGCTTTGCGCCTGTTGGGCTTCAATTGCAATTGAGTAGTCGACGCGGGCCTGTGCGCATTTGGGCCAAACACCATTAGAGGTCAATCTGTAGTGAGTATTTTTGCATTTGAAAAAGCAACGGCAGGCTCACGGAGGCGGCATGTCGCAGGGGGAGCCACGGAGAAGAAATTTGATTAGCTCATCTTCTTGGACTAATAATGGCAAGATAAAGTGGGAACCACATCGATGCTGGCTAGCTAGATAGTCGCAGCTGTTTATAATATGTGTAAATTTTCGGGTTGAATTGTTTATAATAATTATTTAGTCTACTGAATGTGTTCATAACATTTGTTTTTTTTTTGTTTTTCGACCTTTTTGACATAACGGAGCCAGTCGATTATAATAATCATAATTATTATTATTCCTCCTGTGCCTTCGCAAACTAATTCGGCGATATAGTCCTATTTGATAAGGGGCGGGCCCCATCTTATTATAGTCCATATGTTCCCAA
The DNA here is from genome assembly GCA_034621735.1 of Anopheles plumbeus. Taxonomy (NCBI): domain Eukaryota; kingdom Metazoa; phylum Arthropoda; class Insecta; order Diptera; family Culicidae; genus Anopheles; species Anopheles plumbeus. The sequence goes on along the minus strand of JAOEFI010000001.1, from coordinate 124,969 downwards.
AGGTTACCCGTGTTAACCTCGTGGGCGAAAGTTTCAATCAGGACCAATCGCAGAAGACGTCTGGGCAACGGAGCTTTTGGCACTGCGCTAACGATGGATTACTTCTGTTTTGGTGTCGTAAATAGTTGAAAAGCCGTGTCGATGGAGAAGATGTGAATGTACTCAACTGTACAACATTTCGAAAAATGTGGGCAATTGTTTGAAAAACAAAGCAGCAATATACTCAGTTTGTTAGAGAAAATGCCTAACCCAGTGATCCGCAAATCACTGGTTTGGATTTTCACGCACGCCAAAACCCACGCCGTTCACCGACGCCTTATCACCTAGGGGCTTGAACGTACATACACACGTCGGTGCGCCGATTTGGCAGCACCATCCAAAATCCGCCCAGCGCGCGAATAGAAACGTACTTATATACACACACACACACACGAAAGCGAAACATTCAACCGCGGACGCGGCCCGCGGTCCGTTGTGATTGCGATTTCGGAGATGGAGTGGTTTAACCGCGTTCGCACCGAAGCGACTAAAATTATAACCAATCCGCCCCAGGAGCTGACGGCGACAACGTCAGCTAATCAATGCGCGGCGCGGTATGTGCACGCAGCGGGGCACTGCGGTACCGGCTGAGCGTGCCGCACCACGCCGAACGTGGAAGTGCCATGGCGCAAGTTCGCAAACGGGGTCGACACGCACGCACACCGGTCCGTGAGCGCTTCCACCGCCAGCAACTTCGGCCGCCTGCTCCAGCAGCGGTGCGCGCCTCCACATTCGCCGTTCGAGAAGGAGCAGCATAAAATGGTTTACCACTACACGGTCGCACAGGTCCGACGTTCGGAAAAAAGTGCGTCCTGTGTATGTACAAGGAACAAAAAATGATAAAGGAACAGCTACACCGTCCGCGCACACCGCCACCGCCTTTACCGACCGCAATAGCATCCGTCGCACAAGAATCGGAGCACGCGTTGCCGTGTACTGGCCGTCGCCAAAAGATGCGAACTCAAGCAGATTCGTGCGTTCTCGTTTGATTTCTTGGAAGCGAGATATAAGGGCACGCCAGAGAAAGAGAACGAGCGATGGCAGGCCAGGAAGAAGGAAAGAGAGGAGCTGCACCGAAGAGCTCGCTGCTGCTATATTCGGTGTAAATCGAGCGCGAGTACCGCTCCCCGCCTGGCTCAGCCCAACGCCGCCCTGCGCACGATTGGCACCCCACTCCCCGCTCCGCTCATTGGCTTCCCCTTCGGCTATCGGTTGATCGATCATTCGATCGTCGCCGCCGCAGCGATACTGGAAACTTGCTGTGCTGGTGGTGGTACCGCTGGCGGTGCTGACGGTGGTAGTGGTACTGTCGCTGATTACGCTCCTGTCGGACCATCGTACCATGGTGTCAACACACGATGGGGTCCCCAGGTCGGCGGTAGGGCGGCGAGACGGCAGTCGCGAGGATGCCCGACCCAGCGAAGCCGGACACTTTTTATTCCCGCGCCGAGCGCGAAGGCCCGTCAGTATCGGATTGCTTCTTCAGGAGTGCACAAGCAAAGCGGCTGCAAGGCAAACGAATATAAACATAAAATATATCAGCAAACAAATAACAAAACGTCGCACCACGGAAGAGAAAAACGACTTAGCAACAAGCAACCGGAGCACCAAAAGAATAAAAGCCTAGAATAACAGCGGTCTTACTGTGGTTGTCAAGAAACATCGACAATATCCGCTAGGCTACATCTACTTAGAAGGTGATTGAAAGAAAAAGTGGAAAGCAGAAAGAGGCTGCTATAAAGGTACGGAATACTAAATACTCTCACACGTTACGAGCTCTCGATAGTATCTTTAAAATAAAAGGTTGCCAGAAACAAAAGAAAGCTAAAAGGAGAGGAAGAGCGCGTCCTTGAATAAAATTCGATAGAGATCAAATCTGCTCGCTTGTTCTGCCAGCCGCTTCTTGATTGTTTTCTACCGCCAGCATCCTTCGTAGTAATTTGTTGTATTCACTTGCAAGTGTGCAATTTACGGATCGAATTGCGTAAACCATGTTTACTGTATTTAATAGCTAATTTATGGACAAGTGATCGAGCAGCTGTGCACCTCCGCCAATTCCAGACGATCGGCTTAAATCGCCCACCAGCCGCAGCGAGATGTGAAAGTGACAGTTGTAAGCCGAATTAGTACATCGCTAGGACATCTGTTAACTATAGGAGAATAGTACGATTGATCACCCTTCCAGTTGCTACTTACAGTACAGCAGAGCAGATGAGAGTGAGGGGAAAAGGCAAGCGTCAGAAAGCGAACATTGAAATGGAAAGTGTATCAGGCCGAAGGACTTTTGTCGGCGAAAGTTTACTAGTGGGTAGTTCGTCCTTTACGTGTTACCGGTGTGTATTTTGATAGATTGCACCCGACTGTGGCTTCGAAGGTCAGCATTTAGCGTTCTAGGCAGGAACAGTAGGAAGAACCGAACAGAACAGCAAGGCTTTTTAATCGCGTCATTAATATAAACTTATTCAAAAAAATGGAGACAAGGACACCATCGCACGCGCTGCTGTGTCCGGGTGTACTTTTGATCATATGTGTTTGTGTTTTGTGTGCGTGCCAGTCAAGTGTGGGTTGGTAATTCGTTCTGATTGCATGTCAACAACATCTCAACCCTTCTAGCTCCACAACCTAGCCGGAAACCGACGGAGAGAGCCAGGGGAATCGGAAGGGACAGTGTTGTTACTCCAACACGAACAGATAAAAGCCGAGTGCATCACATCACGTCAACAACAGTGTAGAACAACACAGCAAGAATGGTCCTACGGAGCAAGGTAAGACAATACATGCATCTCAAACTTGCTATTGCCTATTTCTTTACTTTGTGTACATACCTAGCCGTAAATGTTGTCCTTTGGGCAGGTTGTAAGCAAATGCCTTCTTTATGAATCGCTTTAATAGCATTTAAACTCATAATTTGACTCAGCACAGCTTTTCGAATCCCAAGAGCGAAGCTGGAGTGTTACAGAGAAAACTTAGAGAGAAACTTACCGTACATAAACCACAAGAAAGCGAAGCGGCTCGAAACATACGTGTGTTCTTCTCCACTAGCTACAAAAAAAGGTAGCTATGGTCGCGAGCATGATGGGTCGCCCGGTTTCTCCAGTGTGAGTGTGGGTTGAATTTTATTTTTTATTTTGGGCATATCCCCTGCCGCTCGTTCCATGGGACTCGAATTCGTCGATAAGTCGCAGTCGCTCCATGTGGCAAAATAACTCGCAAACACGTTTTTGACAGATGCTCGAGAACGACCGAGAACGATCGAGAACGATCTAGATAGAACCCGAACATTTCGGTCTGGTCTGGAAAATCTGCTCTGACAGGTTTAGTGTTTGTCATGACCAGACACGGAAGTATAGTTTGGTTAGGTAGAGTGATCATCTTTTTGTTTTTTATTGCGTTACGATACCGCAAGGGCTCAACTCGAAAACTAGTTTCTTGACTACAGCCGTGTGTTTGTGCTACCACGGACTTCAGCAACATCAATCGTATGTTCTTCTTTAACTGAGCAACGGCCTTTTTTGGCGAATGCCCGTCACAAACCGCTCTATCAAACTGTGGAAGCAGAAACTGTACATTGAAGGACGATGCAAAAAGCGCACGAGTAGTTCCGTTTTTTTTGTCTGGAAATCACACTTCAGGACCAGCTTCTCGCTCGCTCGCCGCTGACAGTACGAAGCATCCACTCCGGTGCTACAGAGGAAAAAGTTCATTGTCCATCGGGAAGGCCGGCCGGTAGTTAGGTTGTCTAAGGAGCTCGGCTCCGTTCCCCTTCCAGACGAACGGGGCCAACCTGTCACGTGGAACTACATGCAAGTCGAATCAACAATCTCCTCTGGAGACACTAATTAAGCCACCCTACCGCTGGGGAGGTGGTACAAAAAGTGCCAAGTGCTGCTCTGCTACTTCGCACGAGCGGTAGTAAATTGATCTATTTGTACGCCTGACTGGCTGGTCGCGATAGTCTAGGTGTAGGTACACGCTGCTTTGCATACAGCCGAGGGCACACACTGTCATCGAACGGGCCTTCGCATGTTTAATTGCTGACTCTGGGTTCTTGGTCCAGTTCTCGCGGTGGCATGCCCCTCCCCTTCCGACAAGTACCCAACTACCCAGACCGACACATGGCGGATCGGACACTGCACCGGCCCAATTGCGAGCCTTAACATGGCTGCAGTCTCGTGTAACCTTAAGCGCAGTAGCTTGTGCGGTTGGAGTGCCGCTCTCCATTAGATCACTCCGACCGACCACGCCTTGCGTCCTACCTGCGCGCCATCCCACGTTGAGCATGATGCTGTAGAAACTAGGCCTAATGGATCAATTTAGTTCGCGATCTTTCGCTCGCCGAACACGAGTTGCCAAGCCGTCAGGTGATGGACCAGTGTGTTACTACTTTGACTACCGCTGCAGCGGGGGGATGGTGCTTGGGTGGCATTGTTGCTGTTCGCCCTACACCGCGAGAGAGTGTCTGGTAGCAAGGGCCAAGACGACTTTTTCTCATTGCTTGTTTCAACTGCAACACGCTCATCAATCAAACTGCCCACCCAACAAATCAACAAACCCGTCCTACGTCTGCCATCATGCGCAGGATTCGTCAAGGATTCGTCCATCAATCAAACAGCTTGAGCTCGTCCAAACTTATCCTGGTCGGGATCTTCATTAGCAATATATGTTGTCGGAACAGTAGCAGTTGTAATGGCAAGAGCAATTGTACTAATAGTTATGTAGAATATTCAAAACACTCCAACAATAACTCTTGGTTAACGCTTTAAAGGGTACAAGCAGCACCTCTGTGCGCAGGGCACAGTGAACATCAACCTGATGGAAAAGTTTAGCTCAGTCCTCTACCAGAACCCGTGGACCAGCGGAAGTACGAGGTCTTGCAGTCGGAGGGCCGCCACTGCCTTCGTTGAGGGCTCGTCAGACGAGCGCTCTTCGCTTATCTTGCTTCGCTATGATATTTGACCTTGTGCTGTGTGCGCACCATCTCACCGTACGCAAGATGGGACGCGATACGGCAAACCGCCAACTGTTGACACAGGATGTGGTGCTGCTGCTATAGATTTCTGTGTTCTGGCCATGCTGGGATTCCCACTGTTGTTGTTTGCCTGCGAGCAAGTATCAACAGATGCATCACGCTATGGGCCACACGGTTCTCTCGCTTTGTGTCCCGGTGTCCTGTTTAGTGAGCGTGGGCTTGTCCAGTGCGTCACACGACGACCACAACGGGCGGAGCCAGTGCGGTTCGCACAAGAGCACCGAAGCACACGGTTGGCCGACAAACATCTACCGCCACCATACCACTGTACCCCCCTGGACCTGTTATCGCCGGCCGGCGCTGGCGCTGGTGACGTCGCATTGATAGCCTGTGCCAGTGAGCGATTCGCATTTCATCATCAATTCTTATCGATCCCGATCCCTTGGTAACCGGAAAGGGAGCCACCGTGTTTTACCGTTTTGTTTTCGCGATAAAGAGAAGGATGTGGGGCGGGGGCAAATGGCGGACCGGTCAGCGAGCGGCCAGCGACAAACGAGGAAAATGTCTCGTGGGATGAGTGTGTATATGATTGTTAGGGCGCATGCCGCGTGTTCGTCGAATCTGCATCGCCCAGCAGAATCCTTCTGCTGTTGATAAAAAAATCTTGGCCAAAACGAAAACAACATTTACAAAAATTGAAAGATGGCAATTGTATGTATAACTGTCTGTACATATGTACAACAAATGATAATAGCGTATCGGTAAGGTAAACAGCGAAGCCCAAGCGAAACACAACATTTCTCGCATCCGTGGCAAAATAATATTATTGATAAGCGGGGCCCTGCACTAAGCAGGGGTCGCTGCCGTGTTATCGCTGCCCGCAACGCAGGAATGCCCGGGTGAGAAATGCTACGGTGCAGGTGGAAGTGCGGAGGTGCCGAGGAGGTGGTGAGAAGGGTCGGGCAGGCCATTTCTGCAGGCGTTTTCGAAATGGACCAATCGACAAAAAAGAAAACCTTCCCCGAAGACTGATGGGATAGGATGGCAACAGCGGCGGGCTCGAAGAAACAAAGCCATGTTTGCACAAGTGGTCGTTTTCGTCGGGTTCGTTTGTTAAAATTGTTTTTTTGCTAGATGGAAGCTGAATGAGGCGGAGGGGAAATCGGCTGGCGATGTAAACGAGACTACCGAGAGGAGGCAAGGGACTATGAGGGCAGGAAAGAGAAACCGGGTGGGCCCATGCGCACCGCACGAGATGATGCCGCGTCACGCTGCCAGGCAGCCTGAAGTCTACGCGCCATTCCGGCGAAGACAGTTGCCGATGTCACGGTGACGTTGACAAGGGTACTTTTTTTTTGCTTTGGCGATAACACACGTGAAGGAGACAAAAGGTGACCCTCCTGACAGTCCGCTGGGCTCCCATGTTTCCATGTTTCTGTAGATGATAATATTTTCGTGTGCGCATTGGATTTATCAGAAGCCTCCAGGCACAGGTACGCAGCCTTTGTTGTTTAAGTACGCACACGTGATTGTGTAGTGTTACTGGTGTTGGTAAACAAAACCTATGATCACGGCGGAAGGCTACGCTACGGAACAGCCTGAAGGTTAAAGATCCTGCAAAGAGAAGGGTCGTCTCGTAGCGCCTTGCAGTGCTGCAATGTGCAGAGTTCTCGCAAATTTAGTGATGTAGTGTGGGTTGCCTGCTATCAGGCGCGCCTCCTTCCACCATCATGTCCGCGAAAGCTGTAACTAATGCACTTGTTTGCCGCTCCTTCATTTCGCCCCCATAGAACCTGGTCCGGTACGTGTTCCAGAACCAGCACAAGCTCATCCAACAGCTGCTCGTCCAGAGCCAGGTGCGGCCGTGCAGCGGTCATGGCGGAATCCAGCAGCAGGCCCAGCTGCGCGTGGACGAGGAGGACACCTTCCCGAAGATCGCCGAAGTGGCCCCGATCGCCGCACCCTTCCCGATGACGATCGAGCATGCGGCCGACGTGGGGGAACAGTTTAAGGTAAGTCAACAAGGAGCCGCAATCCATTGCGACACACCGATAACCGGTACACACCGACCGGCTCGCAAACCACACCAAACGTCGCAGTGGGAAATATGACGTGCTACGCGCGCGATCTTGCATCAGCTATTCGTCGGAAAGCAGGGCCGAGGGCAAGCTGTAACCATCAAACAAGCGCCGTACGCCGTACCGGCAGCAAGAGTCGCGAGTAATTCGAATGGCGATGTCGCCTCGTGCCACCTGAAAACCGGATGGCCCGGATCCCGGTGGTCAACCTGTCAGGTCAATGAAATTCTGTCGATATCGCGGGCGCACTCGCCAAATGCTAATCGAGCCGATGGGCGCTTTACGCTGCGAAGATCGCCGTGAACTTGACCTCCGCTTACGCTTAGCTGACCGCTGCAGGGGGCTCTGTGGTTTGCTGGAGTTGTGACGATTTCTGACACGAGCGTACTATTATTACGCATTCGTTGTACCGCTAGAAAACTAATTGAAGCTAGCACAAGGTTTCAGGGCATTCGATACTGGAGTACACAAGTATCTGATGCGAATTCCTTTGCTGGATAATTTTTAGAGATAGCTTACTCTCAAATGACAAACGACAACTTTGGATATAGTAGAGAAGACGGATTCAAAACGCTTGTTGATTGAACGTTTACGGATTGGAGAACATATAGAACTATTCCCATACTTTAAAGTTTGTATATTTGGGGACGTGGGTTTGTGTATCCTAGCACGTGCTTCTCTAACCTGGTTCCAACTATTCTCTTACGTTCGCTAGTATTCCGACCTGAGCGTTCGATTGGCAGCACCGCATCAGCTCAATCCCAAACCAGACGTGGACGACCTGGCGTTCGGCAAGTACTTCACCGACCACATGCTGCGTGTCCCATTCCACCGCCGGCTCGGTGGCTGGCAGAAGCCCGAGATCACGCCGATGGAAAATCTGAACTTACATCCGGCGGCGAAGGTGTTCCATTACGCGATCGAGGTAAGTCTCCCTCCGTCGAGGGTGGGAAAAAAAAGGATGGAGTATAACCCGGCCCGTGGGATGGTTACTTGTAGCTTTTTGAAGGAATGAAGGCCTACCGTGGTTACGATGGCAAGATTCGCTTCTTCCGCCCGGAGATGAACATGGCGCGCATGAACATCACCGCCTACCGATCCGGCCTGCCGACATTCGACAGCGAAGAGCTGATTAAGGCAATGGCGCGGCTTGTGATGATCGATTCCGAATGGGTGCCACACACCGAATCTGCCAGCCTCTACATCCGCCCGACGTTGATCGGCATTGAGGTAAGCGACAGAGGGACGTTTCTCTCGGGACGGTTCTTATGCTCCAGGGCATCCTTTTAACACACACGCATTTCGGTATGTTCCCCGCCCTTCCAACCGATAGCCTACGCTCGGTGTGGCGTCATCGGACTCGGCCCTACTCTACACGATCCTGTCGCCAGTCGGACCGTACTTCAAGCCGGGCACCAGCGGTTTGAAGCTATACGCGGAGCCAAAGTACACGCGTGCCTGGCCCGGCGGCGTCGGCGACCGAAAGGTGGGCTCCAACTATGGTCCCACAATTCACGTGCAGCGCGAAGCCCTACGCAACGGGTGCCATCAGGTGCTGTGGCTGTACGGTGATGACCATCAGCTGACGGAGGTTGGCGTAATGAACATCTTCATGCTGTACATGAAGGAAAACGGAGGTTCGTACACACAATAGAAAAGCCTGCCGTTTGTCACACTGCCATTTCCCAAACACGTTTACTAATCCGAACGGTTGTGCCGTTCTTTTGCCTTAACAGAACGAGAGCTGCTGACGCCACCACTCGACGGTCTCATACTGCCCGGCATTACGCGCGACTCTATCATCCGCCTCTGCCACCATTGGGGCGAGTTTTCGATCCAGGAGCAAAAATTCACGATGCCGCTGGTCAAGAAGCTTGCCAAGGAAGGACGGGTAGGTACCAACCACGAACCAGCGGCGGCAGGGATCGCCTCGAGAAGTCCTCGTTTGCAGATGGACCACCCGGGCGCTCACTCTTCCCCACGTCGGTTGAATGTGTCCCCATCTCATTGTTATCTTTTTTCGCTTATCCCACAGCTACTGGAAATGTTCGGCGCGGGCACGGCGGCCGTCGTCAGCCCAATCGAGCATATCGCGTACATGGGCGAGGAAATCTTCGTGCCGACTGAGACGCACGAGAGTCCGCTGTACCGGCGGCTGTACAATACCCTCACCGACATCCAGTATGGCAAGATGGAGCACCCGTGGGCCTACGTCATAGACTGATCAGCTCATCCCTATTGCCCTCCCAGTCCCACCATCCCATTCTCTCAGCATGGCACTACCCGGTAGTTCCTTATGCGGTTGATCTTTCGACCGCCGTCGCTATGGTGAACAGTGGATGTTTGAAGCGGATTGCGATAGCTGCAGCCGCACATTCGAAACATTCCCACTGTTTCACTACTTCACATCTTCTGTAGATAGTGGTTATTGTACATTTGTTCGCAGATGATTTTCTCATATAAGTAGGACATCAGGTTTCTACTGTTTTGTTTCCCTTTTTCCTACATGTCACTTTTATCTCTACTCCTCTTCTTTCATACCATCTCTAAATTTGTGTGTGTAATAGCAGATGGAGAAAGAGAGATGTCGGTAATTGGAAGAAGGGAGAGAGAGAGAGAATAAGCGAGAGAACGAGTGGCCACAACATAAGTGATTTTGGCGAAAACTTCCCCCCTAGGTAGTAGCTGATGTCGGAACGTGCATTTACTAGAACCGTAAGGTAGGGCTCTTATTTCATATTGTATTTATAATTAGGCGCTTGTAGGCATCTATAGGAGAGATAGAGATAAAAAATATGCACAGATCGGAGTAGCAACACCTTGTGCTACAAGCTATTTCTGACTGGCGCGTAACCACAACTATAAGGCCATAAGCATCCTCTTCCAGTGGGCTCTGCGAAAAGCGCATAGAAGGGAGCAAAGAGCGAGCAGCCTAGCTTTAAAACGAGAACCAACAGCTACATTTCTGTACACCTGTTGAACTAAAAAAAAGAAACCCCAACAATTTCCAATCAAGAAATTATAAATGGTGAGAGAAGTGTAAGAAGAGTTAGCAGTAGAATTCCAGCAGAAGAAAGACAACCCATCCATCCTAGGGGTAAGAAATGTAGAACCCCACTACCGTAGACCTTGGCCGATTTCTTCAACCGAGTGTGAAGAAAACATCCTTTGAACAACGCTCGTGTTAGCGGCATAATATGGTTTTTCTCTTGTGATAGGGCCTTTCATAGGTATTTGTTTTTCGTACATTAAGTGTATGTTAGGTTTTACTTTATTATTATTATTTTTTGCTTTTGTTTATTGTTTTTGGTATACGCTAGGTATATAATAAACCCATTTTATTTTTTCTTGCTTAGAAAAGCAGTTTGTCGTACAAATGAAAAAGAAAGTGCATTTCCCAAGATATTCGCCTCTTTTGTACATATAGGTAGAAAGAGCTACTAGCTTGCGAAGGATCGGAGCGCGATCCTTCCCCGGAGCGCTCTGGCAAACTCTCCTTTCCGTCCTTTCGCACAGACCCACGCGACCGCCCAGCACAGATATACGAGGACAGTGTTTGTGTGTGTCCGCGCGCGATTTGGTGTGCAGTTGCGAAACTCAGATCGGTTATGCTGCGGGACTCCTTCGCAAGCATAAGAATATTCCACAGGTTTAAGTCTAGCGCATAACGGGAGTGTCATACATCGCTCAATTGTAAACCTGTTGTAGAGTTATAGTGCAAGTAATAAACAATAAACTATTGATCCACAGTACCTCACAAAACTGCGTGCTTACTACGATACCGATTCTTTGATCCATAATAACTGTATTAAATGCAACATTCGAAACATATTCTTCTTCCTTATAGGTGCCTTTTTGTAGTCGTTCGTTAGCTAACTGTTTGTAGATATAAGACGAACGGACAGTTCGAATAAAGTCAAACCGCACAGAGTATCGTGTGCACGATCAATACAACAGTTCCGGGTGACCACGTGAAAGAGCTCTTACGAAGAAATCTCTTTCGAAACCGGGATCATCACCCGTGGATCGTTTTTCGACTAGCCAAGATTAGATGCTATTGAACGCGAACAGAGCACATGACAACAACGACGCCGGACGACCGTTGGCTCGATACGATCCGGTAAAAAAAAATTGCCCGCACCAGTTATAGGGCAAATTACCGTTAAAGTGCTGTCGGGTGCTTATCACCAGCCGTCCGTGGCAGCCAGCGCTGGCAACGTAAATGGTCCTCATTCGACAACGTCTCTAACGTGTTGCCGTCTTCTTCTGGTGGAACCGTGTCTGGTCTCAATCTGCTGTTAATGCGAACATCAACGATTGGTGGTAATGAAATGAAATGAAATGAAATATTATTTACTGTATCTGAAGGGATCGGGGAAGCCGTTTCACGCACGAAAGTTGAAGAGTTCCAATGCATCACTATTGGTCGCGTGCTTTATAAATCAGGAAATTGGAAGCATTTCCTCACGAATTGCAATTCAAACGTACCAGGAACAGTCGAGTTCCATTTTCGTGCATTAGTTGAGTGCTTGGAAAGGTACACAAATCGCTAATAACACCGCCAACGAATGCCAAAGCGTGCCCGCACTATTCAGCTCATCGTTTTCTCCAGCAGCTCGCTGTCTCCTCGCACCGCGGAACACATTGGTAATTGAACATTATGCCCCATGTGTTCGGAGTTTGGCTAGCTCGTCCTGCCGAGAGTGATTTTGTGACAGTTGAGCACCATGGATTCGCGCGGCATGAGATAAGTACGTGTTGATTTGCGATTTTCCATTGCAACTGCAGAGTTCAAATATGCTGCCAGACGGTGGAGACGCCCCAATACACGCGACTGGCGGGAAATGTTTCACGGTACCTATTCTGTTTTGCTGAAGACATTTGTGTGCATGAGTACGTATACCGAATATTGTACCATCGCTGGGGGAACGGCGTTCTGGCAGCCTTAACTCTCTGGGCTCTCTGGTGGCACAAAAAGGCGGCACTTTGACCGCAGGCATTAGAAACCGCAATTCTCCAGCGCGCGCCATGGACACTCAGGCAATGGTTTCTCTCTCTCTCTAGCGGCCTCATCTTCGCGGCCCTGAAACCCACGAGCTGGGGCAATCTTGCTCCACTAACACTGAGCGCCGTATAGGTCCGTTACCGTTATATGGTCCGATGATGTCACAGCCAGCGGCAGTATCAGAAGCGCCAGCTGTGTGCGGCCTGCAGTTACACGCACCAACATGGCTTGGAGGCTACGGTTGAATGTGTGCGGCCAGGGTTAGCGTTTCTAGTTTAGCGCCGTTCAGTCGGTGCTTAGTCTACGTACTGCCTGCGCCGCGCCTGCTCAACTCGGGAGGTTGTTTTGTGTGGTGTTTTAGTGTTTCGTGCCCGTGTAAGATCGTTGTCGATAACTTCCATACACTACTGGATAACGATACGGCACGCTTGAAGTGAATACGAGCCGTTCAAGGGCAGGTGACCGTAGTTTTAGCCGCAAATTTACCGTTTCAACAGTCAATCTCCCGGAGCATGCAAGTTGGCAAACACAGCCAGAGAACTTGACGCTCAACACACAGCTGTCGCTTCCCGATGCTGGCAGTTTCAAAATCATTCCAGCATAAACAAACCACAACCAACCGCAAACAATCACGCAACGTCTCCTTGAAGGACAATCAGCTCCATCCCCGTGCTCCTGCTAGGCAGAAAAGCGAAACGGAGGCCGGCGAGAGATAGAGAGAAAACACACACGGCACACAGCACGGGCGAAAACATTATTGAACGCTTTTGGCGCAAAATATCGGAAACAGAATCGTACAATTAAGAAACCCAACACCCGGAGTATCGTGCGATCTCGGCTGTCGGTCGACAGACTGCGACGGAGAAGTCGGTGCATCGATTGACGCTCGGTTTTGTGTTTGCATTTTGCGAGCAAGCGCACTACGGGCATACAGCCCCGGCTGCTGCGTGTCGGGGGGGGGCGGGGGCGGTGGGCACTCACGCGAGGGCGAGCTAATACGCGAATCACACAGTGAAGCTGCAAACGAACAAAACCACGCACGCACACAGAACAGGCGATCCCGGCAGAATCGCTGCACCGAAGAAGCAACCGTTCTGAAGCATATTTCCATACCGGAAAGTTCCACCGTGTCCTCGACGGCAACCAGCATTGGAACGGTTCTACGGCGTACCGGCGTTGAGTTTCGGGTACGATAACAATGTCAAACGACTGTGCTGACGACGGCGACACCGGTTCGCCAGGCGTTCAGCGGCTGACTCTAACCGTCAGCGAGCACGCGGTCACCGAGGGCGCCACCGAGATACTGAAGGTTATCAGGCCGCACTGGTGCAGCGACAGTGTCCGGTTTAAGGTCAGTAAATTCCCGTTCCGGTCAGAACTCTATGCTCCATCGTTCGCCCATCCCTTCGCCCGTTAATCATTTCCAGCGCCGGCACCAAAAATCCCTGGAAATCTTCCACTGGTCTAGCTAAACGTCGGACTAATACGAACCGAATGGCGAGAGCAATCGTATCTCGTCAGATCGCTGTGTCAACCAAAAATAGGGATCGGGGTCTAACTGTGTTTACAGATAACAAAGGGCAGATCACATACAACGCAACTAAGTCAAACTTTGATATGCAATATCAATTTCAGGTTTCGTCTGGTGTAGTTTCTGTTGATTGATCGTCAAAAAGAACGAGAACCAAATCGAGTTCCTTTTTTTATTGCCCATGAACAACCGGTTGGAAACGTTCGAACGCATGGCTTTCGACGGATTTTGAAACCGTGACAGCAAACTTCAAGTTTGGGTCATATTGTCCATACAAATAAGTATCGGATTGCTCGTACGGGGGCAGAAACATGGAAGAAACAAAATTTTGTGAATTGGCGTGCCAATTGCCAGCATCAACAACCCCATCATATACATACGTAAGGCGATCTCGCCATCAGATCTGAAATGATCAAATTACTCGGGCAAACACGTTGTCATGAGCGTTGCTTGGCTGACCGTCATTGCAAAAGCACAATGACGCTACCGCCGCTGCTGATAGTAACTCAACCCACAACCCATGGTTACTCCATCGAATTGCATGCGAACATTACACTAGACACGTACAACTGTTCAAAAACACACGGCACGCCGGTGACTCTTGCCATCCTGTTTGAAGGCCTGCTACCTGCCCGTCTAACCGTTGCCGGTGTGCGCAATGCACGGTAGCAGCTGCATGGTCGGTGGTAATGGTGCGTTTTGCGGCATTCTCGGCAAACGAGCCACCGTCACTGAATTCGCTTATCGCAGGCATACAGACGTGCCAAAGCCGAGCTGCATGAAGGTTGGCCGAAGCGTTGTGAGGCCGTTGAACGTGTTTAGATCCCTCCCACTCCCTCTGCAGGTGCATAGGCTACAGCATCGCCGAAATTAGCATAACCTATCCTTTAAAACGTTGCTTACGTTGCTACTTGGAGAACTCCAATATAAAAGCACGAATCAAGACTTCATAGACGAAACACGGGTTTTGCATTCTCAGTAACATTTTTCCATCAACCATTCCCTCACAATTACTGTTCGTGTGACAATCGTTCGTTAATTGAATCCAAACGATGCAGGAAAAGCTGTTGAATATGTTTTACATATTCGATCAATTACAGACACCGTTACAAAATGGTAATTGGTTCTGATCTATTTTTCAGCTTATTTATAAAAAAATACTTTTCCAACGCTCATACCCTCTCGTTAAATCGCGGGTTCTTACTGCAGAGAGCTATAGCTGAATATATTCAACCATGATAACGTTTTCTTTTTTTTTTTAATATAAATGAACGTAGCATAAATGCCGCGTAGTATTTTGGAGACACAATGAACAATATGGATGGTTTAAAACGGTTACAAGCGAGAGATCGCGAGGAAATCATAAATTGTCTTGGCGATATCTTAACGGAATCATCTCGGACGACCGTTCGTGAGCGATGGACCTTATCTGACAGTGATGATGATTATGAAGACAATGTAGTAAGCCTGAGCCTAATTTTCGGGGGTGTATGGAGGAGATGTGGAGGGGGGAAAGAGAATACTACGAGAGCCCTATATATTGGTTAAGATTGTGATGCGGTCGCCTCGTAATAAAGATAATGACGCTAATGGCGCTAAATTGAACAAACATGGGGGCTTAATTTATGCCACCAAAGAAACGTCTCAGCGCTCTGATAGTGGATGATTGGCTGGTTTCCATTGTTGATTTTGTGAATATCGTTGTTAAAAGCAGCAGCGATCAACGTAGCCTAATGTTCGGCCCGCCAGGAAATGCCACGTGCTTTATTTCAATCAAGATTGTCCCGCTTACTTACCTCACATACACACACATGCTGTCGTCAAATCTTCCCCATAGCTGTTTACCGACGGTATCACCAACAAGCTGGTCGGCTGCTTCAACGAACCCCAGCGCGAAGCGGATGGATCGGTGGCGCCGAGCGCGCATCGGGACGAAGTGGTGCTGATCCGGGTGTACGGCAACAAAACGGATCTGTTGATCGACCGGCGCAAGGAGACGGAAAACATCCAGCTGCTGCACCGGCACGGCTATGCGCCGACCTTGTACGCCACATTCGCCAATGGGCTCGCGTACGAGTACGTGCCGGGGGTGACCCTGACGCCGGACACCTGCCGGCACGACCGCATCTGGCCGCTGGTCGCTCGCCGCATGGCCCAGATGCACAAGGTGCGCACCGCCGGTATGGATACCCCGGGGGAGGAGCAGCGGACCGGAGTGAACCCGAACGCACCAGCTCTGCCTGCAAAGATGGACCAGTTTCTGAAACTCATCCCGACTCGGTACAGCGACTCGGTCAAGGACGAACGGTACAGCTAAGATCATTTTGTTTAATAAGGCCACGTACTTTCACTGAAACTCCACGACTCAAGAAATGTTTTTCACGACCCACAATGACACCAAGGAAGGATTGAAGATAAATAATGTCCTAGCTAGCTTTACTCACATGTTTTCTCCCTGTCTCATCTCCATCTCACTCCAACCGTCACTAGCGTGTGGAAAGTGTTCCCGCGCATCGACGCACTCCGGGCCGAGTTCGACGACCTGTACGGGCGGTTGTTGCTCACGGACAGTCCGGTCGTGTTCTGCCACAACGATCTGCTCCTCGGGAACGTGATCTACGATGAGGCGCGCGAGCGCGTCACCTTCATCGACTACGAGTACGCGGCCCCGAACCACCAGGCGTTCGACATTGGCAACCACTTCACCGAGTTTGCCGGCATCGACGACATCGACTACGGGCGCTATCCGGAACGCGCCTTTCAGCTCCGCTGGCTCGGGGTATACCTGCGCGAGTACACCACGGAGCGGGGCACGGTTTCCGAGGCCGACGCGGAGCGGCTGTACGTGCAGGTGAACCAGTACGCGCTCGCCTCGCACTTCCTGTGGGCGGTGTGGGCTCTCATACAGGCGGAACACTCGACCATCGACTTCGATTTCGTGCAGTAAGTTCTTCTTTTACGTTGCCGGGTAGACCGATGGACTGTCCGAGCTCGGTAGCAAAATATCATCCAACAAATCCAACAGTTCCAGCGTTGTCGCAAACACGTGCGAAGTAACTTACTATATTTCTTTCTCTTTTTTTTGTAGATTTGGTACAATACGCTTTCTCGAGTACCGTAGAAGAAAAGACGAATTTCTAGCGCTCAGCTAATCCGACTAATGCTTCGTTGGTCCAATCGGGCCGCTAATGTCGATGGTAGTGAAGCAAGGCAGAGGTCGCCACTTCGATGGGATAGGCGCAAGCTCCAAGCAACCTACTTCCATCTACATAACACGGGCAGCAAACTCGAGTGTATACTAATAGCACACGCAGAACAATGCATTTGTTTGCAACACTAACGCAAACATACCGACTGCTCCGTCGCTGGTGCTTTGATTCGACTCTGATAAGTGCAATAAATATTATTGTCAGATGTTCCTTTTCCTTTTCACATGCGCTTTTGTTTTCTATACACAACTGAACACATTTTTGTTATGTTAGTTTACCTGGCCACATTTTTATGCACTAGTTTGACTTTTTTATTATATCCTAGACCATGGTATGCGTTAGTTAAAGGGTGATAGGTAATTCATGAATGCATACTTGAAAAAGTGAGCATTCAATATCACTCTTTCCCGCGCGCTGGTTCAGAATGATTGACAACGCGTAAATGCATTGTAGCGGAACGAACGTATCGGTTTTGTAGTTATAGGTTCCATATTTCCAGCTCCAAGGCGTTTTCGAAGACACAGATGCAACAATTAGGAGCCAAAACCAATGAACAAACTGAACTATAATGAATGATCCCTGTTAATTTGTTTGTTGTTATGTATGTAGGATGCAATAAATAGAGTAAACAATGTTTCTGTGTCTGTTGACTGACTATGAATGAATCTAATTTTGATTTTCCCACCAGCTCACCTTTCAATCCAAAACAGCCACGACTCGTAGCAACACTTCTGGTTACATATTTCTCACTTTAAAAAAACACTAGCAAGCGTAAAAATGAGCTTCTTCGGAGTGTTGAAGACGACAGTCGGGTGGGAATACTAGTCGGCTTGAATCGGCTTGTTCAACTGTTGAATCGCTGGAAGCAAACTTCGACTATACGGAGATCCGGGCGAAGTTCAACAACGAGTTGATTGGTCTATCTCTGGTGTTAGAAAAGGTAAAACGCATAGCGACACTCTATGATGTGCTATGAAGCGTTAGGTTATAGAAGCTGAATGACCGGATAATAAGTGACCGTTGCAAGTGCCATGGTTGTAGCGGAGTGACATTCGGAACAACTGACTCTTCCGGTACGGCGCATAAATGAAAAACAAGAAGAGTGAAGTAATTCTTCACGAGTTGCGCAAGGTAATGTCCTGAAACCGCTGAAGCAGATTACAGGATTTGGTGATGTCAAACCTAAAAGTCAACGGGTTTATTTTCATACGACACGACAAGTCAGAAGTAACTAGTTAAACACTGTAAACGACTTCGTCTCCTACCTCTACAAACCTTGTCGAACTGAGGCTCTTTTCCAATGTCAAAACGTGTGTGCACATCACAGCTACTCTTCGGATATTGCATATCTGCGGAAAAAAGTCGGAAAAGTTTTACCGATACGAAAATCGGAAAATCGTATCTGCTCCGTTTGAATTAGATAAAGGTGGACCACCCGAACATGCTATCCGATGAGCAGGAGGTCAGTGGTGCCGACGAGCAGCACGATGCAAGCGTCGATGTCCTGAGCCCGCTGAACAACGACAGTGCTAAAACCTGCAACGAACAACAAGTGGAACAGTCTTCCTCCGAACTGGATGAGCCGGAGGAGCGGTATTGCTGGGTGTGCTTTGCGACCGAGGAAGACGACCAGCTTGCACCTTGGGTGCAGCCGTGCAACTGCTGTGGTGCAACAAAATGGGTGCATCAGTCGTGCCTGAAGCGCTGGATCGATGAGAAGCAAAAGGGCAACCCGTACAAGACCATTAACTGCCCACAGTGCCAGGCCCAGTACATCATCTTCCTGCCGTCGATGGGAAGCTTCGCATTCATACTGGAGCGTCTGGATATAATCGCTAAACAGTTGAGCCCATGCGTAGCAGCTGGTGCGATCGTTTGCTCTGTCTACTGGTCCGCGCTAACGTTCGGTGCGGTGACCGTTCTACAAACTACCGGATTGGAGCAAGGCCTTTCCATGATGGAGCAGGCTGAGCCAATCTCTCTGCTGCTGTGTTTGCCGACCATTCCGGTTGCCCTGGTGGTCTGTAGAATGTTCCGATGGGAAGACATCGTATTGCGTTTCCTGCAAAGCAACAGAAGCAACATTTTCAAACATCCGCTTATTTCCTTCGTGCTGCCAGTATCGTAAGAAAACGCTAAGTTACTATTCCCCGTACAAACTTCAATATTTTCTGATACTGTTTTCATTCTAGAAACGAACCCACTCCGAACTATCCTGAAGCCTACCCCACCAATTCGTTCAACGCATCGGAACCACTCTCCGTAACACGCATCTTTTGTGGAGCTCTCATTCTTCCAACTGCATCGACTATTGTGGGCAAAATTTTTTTCAAATCCGTCAAGAACGATCTGTGCCGTACGCTGCTCGGAGGCTTCGCGTTTGTAGCGATCAAGGGTATGCTAAAAATATATTTCTACCAGAAAAGGCACACCCGCGCCAAGCAACGCCAAATTCTGGACTACACGCAAGAGAACATAAGAAAATACGTACATAGAGGCCAACAGCAGCAACAAAACCAGCAGGGCGACAACGACCGGCTAGCCCAGGGCGCGCAACCAACACAAGGTAGTGTCGCGGTAGAAAATGAGGCAGGCAACGCAGTCGGTCGGCAACGTAGACCGTAACAGCGTGTGATATTCATGCAGATGCAAATGCAACTTAATTTTTATAAGTGCGTCGATTGTTTGTACACCAGTTACTATATACTTTTTATAAACCTTCGATGCAATAAATTGATTAATAAATTGCCTGATTCATAATCATGTTGGGAAATACTTCACCTCAATTCTTTCAGGTAATAAGTGGTACGACCAGAAACCGGATCGGTTGATCAATGGACCTTGCAGGCCCGATTTTGATTGCATCGCCCTAAATATAATAATAGATAATCTTATATTGCTCGTAGGTGGCTCTCCTTGTGGACGGAACTGATTTAACAATTGTAACAGGGCTACCAACAGGTTAGTTTTGATCCGGTATGACACACGAAACTGCGGCAGCTTCGCATCCCGGAAAAGGAACATATTGAGCGTCGGATTCATTTTCCGGTATACAGGCACAAAATTGAACACTACGGGGATCATTGTCATCTTCCTTCCCCTCAGAAACAAGTTTCCTTGGTAAGCCAACCCATTGTCGCTCCTGACCGTCTCCGCTGCGGTTGGTGCACCAGACACGCGTTCCCATCTTTCGGGTCCATTCAACGTTGCAGGATGGATACGGATTAGCGGTAGCTTCAAGCTCTTCAGCGTTTGCTGCGCGAGCTAGTATGTGCCGATAATACTCCGTTTGTTCGCCCTGGTGATCAAAGTATCGCCCAATTGCCTTTCCCCGGTAAGGGTAAGTTTTGTCGTAGAATTCTTTCCACGTAAGCAATTGCTTCAGCTCGGCTTCGGTTAGTGCTGAGACGTCTGCTAACTCTTTGCTGTACTTATCAAATTCTCCGGTAACAAAGGATCTGGTTGCGTCATGCCCTGTGAAAAACAACAATGATTTAGCAAATGGAACGCTAATGATAAGTAATTCAGTTGCCAATTTGATTGATTTACCGATAAACATGTGATACGCCTGTCCTTCGCCATAGTGCTTAACTCCTTTCGTTACGTCGTAAACGTGTCCTAGAATAACTAAGTACAAACTCTCATTGTCCCTTCCGTTGTACTTTACCAGCTGAGTTTCGGAAAATAACAGTCCCTCGCTTGTTGATGTTGGTTCAGCATGCTGGAAGTATTCCAGAAACCGTGTGTTCCTGGATGCTACTACGTAAAATAAGATAACTCCTGAACCCACCACTAGCAAATGGCGCAAATATGAAAATGAGGTGATAAAACTCATCGAAACCGTTGCTGTTGCGTGAGGACTTTTGAAAACTACAAGTAAATTAACAAAACAGATCGACTTTTTTACGCTACTTTCACAAAACAAAATTCATTGCAGAAAACGCTGTCAAAACAAGATCCACAAAAACATTATCAACGAGGTTGATATTGTTGACTGGGTTTATGGATGGCAACGAATGTTTCAAACCAACACATTGGTTGTTGTTATGTTTCCTTGGTAAGCCAACCCTTGGTAAGTAAGGTGTTGTTATATTAATGCTTTTTTATTTGGTATACTTTTTACCTCCAAATGTACATATAAAATAAGAAAACACATTTCCAAATTTCAAATATAAATATAGTCGCTATTGAATAGGTTGTGTTGACTGGTACACCTCAAGCCTTTGTCAGCAGCAATCTCGACCGACGTTTCGCTGACGATTTGACATTCAGTCGGAAGGGTTCGTGTTGTCTTATCGCCCAGAACATTCGAAATATTTGCTGCTAGTAGTTTTATGGGGTAAAGAAACAGTCAGGTACGTCGCACGCTTATATGGATGACAAATTTCATCGATCAAGCAACGCATCGATCAAGGTTGTCGTTGAAGCAAACCGGTACTGTGCTGCACGAGAGCGCACCATTGAATTCATTGCATTGGAGTGCAGTGAGATATTTTTCCTCTTTACTAGGAAAAAATGACGTCTAAGAAGGAGAATTCCGCCGGGGTGAATCAAGCCCCGTCCCGTGGAGTGTCCCGAGTTCTGGGGAAGCTTAAAGCAGCCATCGAATTGAAGAACTTCTACGAGGCACATCAAATGTACCGGACACTGTACTTCCGCTACGTTTCGCAAGGCAAATACGATGAGCTGCTGGACCTGCTGCACAAAGGTGCGCTGACGATGCTGGAAAATGAACAATACAGCAGCGGCGCGGATCTGGGTGTACTGATTATTCAAACGCTAGAAGCTGCCGGAAATGCCGTCGAAAACCCCGAGGAGTGGATCAAACGGCTAGCGGAACTGGTAGGAAAAATCAAGCCAAATATCGTCGAACGCGAAACAGTGACGGTGAGTACTGTGTTCGTCGGCACAAATCTCTCCCCATTTACATCGGTTAATTTTCGCCTGCCAGGAGAAAGCAATCAAATGGAGCGGAAGGGTTTCCAAATCCCCTGCCGGACATCCGTTGATGCACAAGCTGTTGGCGCAGATCATGTACAGTGAGAACAACCTCGTCCAGGCCCGGCACCACTTCGCGCTATCAAAGGATGGCTTCAGTTGCGCATTCTTGCTGATTGAGCTCAGCCAGTCGAAAGGATTCAACAGCGAGGTGGACCTATTCATCGGGCAGACAGTCCTGCAAATGCTCTGCCTGAAAGACCCGGCAGCAGCTACGGAAACGTTCGCTACCTACATTAAGTTTCACCCGCGGATCGCATGCACCGATCCGCCGTTCGCGATGCCGCTGCTCAATTTTCTCTTCTTCCTGCTGCAGGCCATCGGGCAGGCCGACCGTAAGTACATCGTGTTCCGGACGTTGTGCGACCTGTACAAGCCTTCGCTGGATCGCGATCCGTCTTTCGCGGCGTACTTGCTGAAGATTGGGGCGAAGTTCTTCGGTGCCAAGCAGCAAGAGCAGTCGCGCAGCTTCGCTATCGATGATTTCGTGAATCAATTCTTCCAAGACTTCGACACCGACTTCGGCGACGAGCCGGATCTGAGAAGAGAGGACAATAGCGTGCACGGCGAGGTTGATTAATACTGTTTAATACATCCATACCTCGGTATGCATCCTACGTACGGTCCGAATAATTAAATGGCCATTACCGAATCATTTTTTTTTCAAATGGAATCGAAGTGATTTCGTTTTTTTTTCAGAAGCTGCTCGTTTCCCTCAAGTGCTTTCAGTTCTGCTTCTAGAAAGCCATTCGAATCATTTTGATCGAATCACCTAAAACCATCACTAAACAATATCCGGCTGTTTATTATTATTACTCTACGGGCGGGCCGTAAATAACTTTATGGCGCGTTCTGTGCAGACGTTCTACAGCCCCTGCATCGTTAAACAAACAAAATTTAAAAGGAAAATGGGTGTATTGAAATACACAAATCGCTTAAACGGGCGTACAGATAGAAGAACGCTCGATTATTAACTGTCCTATTTTGAATGCACGGCACTGTACGTATTTCGCCACTTGATTGTTTGCTGATCTTCTCACGATTTTTATTTATTAACCCGCTCACAAACTTAGCAAACCAATGAATTCAAAGGAAACAGACTGAAATACGTCTCTACGAGAGTGATCACAGAGGACTGCACGAGTGGCACAATTTCGATGTGAACCCACTTGAAACACGGTTTGCTTCTGATGACTTTACCTCACCGCGATAGCAAACGTAACAATCTCGTACCCGATAGGTTTGTTTTAGAGATTTGAAAAGAGAACACGTAGAAAGCGTATGCGCGCGTTCGAAGTGGCGCACTGGGCTTAAGATGTAAATATGTACTTGAACACACCTACAGATTGCTAAGCTATGTTGAGGATCGGAATTGAAATGAATAAATTTGATGAACTTGGTAGATTGCTGGGAGCCTTGTGTCGATAACAGTATTATTCTCCCTTAGAATGGCTAGCTGTATGGATAGATGGCGTGTGTTATAGCTGCTGCTTTGAAAGAGAAGCTGTACTAGAAGTGTTTTTAAAGTCCGGAACAGTACGTCTAAGGAAGGACATCTTCGTTCAGTCGATCCCTGTAGATGGACTGCAGAGGGTTAAACACACATTTAACATTTTTCCGGTTACGCAGAACGTTTTAAAGTTTCGATATAAACACAAGCAAGTGATGCAATAGAATGATTTTATTCAAGCGTTGCTATGCTCCATACCCACCGAGCCCACGCCATGCTTCTACGGGAACCCACGATGAGAAAGAGGGTTAAAAACCATGGGCGACGAGCTATGGCGGATGGTATCAGCTGGTGTTGAACACAGCAGCAAACGAGTCCTAACATCTATTAGAGCAATTATGCAGGTAGATAGAAGAGTACACATAGTATTTGTTGCGTATTCCATGGGCACGATAGTGTGCGACCCTCCGGATGTGCCGCGCCACAGTTACAAGCTTACTTAGTTGGTACGTAAGTGGCAATCAGGGCGGACATTGGTGACAACGGTACAGCATCCACCGGTACCTTAGTTCTGAAAGAAAAAAAGACAGGGAAACAAAGGACATTTCAATCATTTGGCGCAAGGAGGGGGCGGGGGGGGG
>JAOEFI010000001.1:44978-100949 GCA_034621735.1 Anopheles plumbeus | reverse complement strand
GGGGGTGGCTTTCGCAACGACACCCTACAAACGCCCAGGCTGAGGGAGATCACATTTAATCTAAAAAAGCTCACAGTCGCAAACGAATCCAAAAGAGACCGTCAAAGCGCGCGTTCTAGTACGGTTCGCCCTAGGTAAATGTATATATCGCCAGCCCCTTGCAGGCTGACCTAAAATCAAAAAAAAAAAATAACGGCGTGCCGAAGTGGACACTCGAACTCGAGCGTAAAGCTATCGTCTAGTATCAGTTTACCTGTAGCATATGATTGCACTACTTAAACAATGTGCTCCTGTGTGTGTGTGTATGTGTGTGAGCGGTGTGTGTGCTAATTCATTTGGAACGCGTTCCTCAATCAATCTACTGTAACTGTCTACGGTCGCTGCTGCATACACTACCATCGATGTAGTGTTTTCGTTGCACCCCCTCACGATGCTGCCGCTCCGGCATGGAATGTTTTCCGATCCGCTTCTCCTCCGGTGGCCGCGCAGTCGGCGACGGGCTACTCTCTGGAATACTACTAATTGCACTTCGCCTACGGAGTGCCGAACGGTTCATTGGAGGCGCTACGTGTAAGCCCTACGAGTTTTTTTTTGTTTCTTGTCCGCATACAATACCGTATGTCGCTATACATAATTGACTTTGGTTTTTTGTTTTTTCTCACCTCATCTTTTCCTTATCCATACTATCATTTAACTCTTTCGGCACGGTGACCGATGCATGCTGGCGCATTGCTATTGCTCTACGTTTGTATTGGGGGTTTTTGTTTTTCTTCCTACAATTGAACTTTGACTAAAGATAAGTAACAATCTATCGCCGTGTGGCGTGGCGTCAATGGTTGCCCCTATTTGCCGCCCGTTCCAATACCATCTAAATGATGTCAATTCGTACTCGTAGAACGCCGTAAATTCGATTCACTCACACCCGACTGATGCAGATTGGTAGCGAAAGGAGGGCGAAGGAGTTTACGAACGTAAATCCGGTTGGTCGCAGTGACACACACCGCGGTTTCGAATCCTAACAATTAACTGGCAAACACGATGCTTTGGTATGTTGAGGAGATGGTGTATGACGTTCGAGGGCAACGCAACGCAACGGGCTGTGGGTGGTGGTGAACTGCGGAAAATGTCAGGAATACGTAATGGCAATGTGGTAATGACGATTGCGATGACTGGAAGCGTAGGTATCGCTAGGAGGTCGGAACCGGGAAAGGGTGCAAGAGATGTGCGAGCAGCTGGTAGAACTCCGACCGGACGTTCCGGGCCGCAGGGTTCGTTTCGTTGCGATCCTTACAGTGCGATCAGCTTGGTGCGGCAGCTAGACTTTTCCCACATATCCTCCAGCTGCTTGATCTCGGCAAAGGCGGTGCTGGTGCTCCGCACGGGAACCACGGGACTCTAGAATGACAAAGTGGGTATGTAGAAAAGTGTAAATCCAGGTTACGAACCACCGCCCCCCTCAACCTGGCCTCACCTTGACGGTAATCTTCCGCGGGTCCAGGTTGGCACTGAGCGTTTGCAAACCCTTGCCAATGTTCGACAGCGGGCTGGTGAGCTTTTTCAGCTGGCGAAGCGCATTGTCGCCCCCGGTCGGCCCGCCCGGCCCGGCCGGTGCCTGCAAGTTCAGGCTCATGTTGCGCATCGGCTTGCCGGTGCCCCCGGCCCCGTCGGCTCCGTC
The DNA here is from genome assembly GCA_034621735.1 of Anopheles plumbeus. Classification (NCBI taxonomy): domain Eukaryota; kingdom Metazoa; phylum Arthropoda; class Insecta; order Diptera; family Culicidae; genus Anopheles; species Anopheles plumbeus. The sequence continues at coordinate 99,274 of JAOEFI010000001.1, read as the reverse complement.
AACAAATATCTCCGGCGTGGGGCTGCTGACGCGTATCGGCGAGGCGCACTCGAGCATTCCCACCGGCATGTTGATGTGGTCGGTGACCGACGAGATCGACATCGTCGATAGGTCCGACGACATCTTCGCGATGCTGTCCTTCTCCTCCAGCACGTTGGTGCCGTCCGCCTCGCTGCTCGCCCCACCCATCACGATGCCGACCGAGGGCAGAAACACGTTTTCGTTGTACAGCGGGTTCTGCTCGATCAGATCGTCCGGCCCGTACATGCTGCCGGCGTCCGCTTCCTCCGAGTCCGAGCACGACCGTTCCAGCTTCGCCCCGGTGTACGCCGACTCCGGCCGCAGCAGGGTCGCCCCCGATCCCGCCCCCGCCGGGGCCGCGGTGTAGAAGAGCGACTCTCCGGCGACGTACGACGGTTCCATGCCGTCGCGTCTGCCCGCCGCCGCCAGCTGTTCGTCCTCTTTCTTGCCTCCCCGGGACGCGCCGCGTCCGATCTTGGTCGCGTTCAGCGACTGGCCAATCTTGGAGAACTGGCCCGCCATGTTGCTGAACGCCTTCGAGCCCATCTGCACCAGCTGCGACTCGGACAGGTTGCGCGGGATGCCACCCGGCACCGACAGCACCGTGCGGCTCTTGCGCCGCTGCAGGCTGCCACCGCACTGGAAGTGCACGTCCAACCGCCCGCGGTTCTGCAGCGCAATCCGAAACAGGTCGACGATCGCGTTGAGCGACTCGGTGATCTCCTCCGTCTTGCGGATCACCACCGCCACGTTGTTGAAGAAGCGAATGTTCGGCGAGCGGAACATGTGGAAGTACCCGTCCACACCGTCCACGGCATAGTTCAGCCGGATGCACAGGTGCGCCGGGGCCGGCCCCTGGAACATCTTGCTGTGCTGGAACAGGCCGAGCTCGATGAGCGTGACGCTGTCCAGTGGCACGTTCTCGAAGCGCACGATCTTGTCCAGGTGCGAGTCGTACTCGGCGACGATGTAGCAGTCGTCGGTCAGTATCAGAATGGTGTCCACCTCCGTTTCGCTCGGATCGCCGGTGCTGCACCAGAGCGGCAAGCAGGAAGACAAGTAGAGATGTTTTATATGGCATGGAAAACCCTACTAGTTCGTTTGAAAACGTGAACACATCGTCCTTACCTTGGATCGGCATCGATCAGGCCCCACGCACCGACCGGGAGCTGCGCAGTGCCGAGCAGCAGCCGCCGGCAGTCCTCGACGAGCAGCCGGGCGTGTTCCGCCCCTTCCAGTGCGTCCGTTTCGTCGGTCGCCGACGTCTGGCTGCCGCCGAGCGCCGATACCGACTCCGGCGACACATTGTTCCCCAGCATCATGTCGATCGTCGCCTGCCGGTACGTGTCCTTAAATCTGGCCAGATAGTAGCTACAAGAGGAGAGGAGAGAGGTCGTGCTAGAAAACATTTTGCGAGTCGGGGCCGGGCGTTGGGAGGGGTGCGCGTTGTGAACACTGAAAAACAAAAACAAAATCTAAAAGAAAATAAAAACAACGACCCGCACCTGGCATTGTCGAAGAGCTGCTCTAGTAGCATCTGCTCGGCCCACAACTGGCCATAGTTGTAGTACGCCACCGGGGCCGGGCGCGATGGCACCAGCGCCGTACTGGCAATGCCGACGAGCGCCCTGCAAGCGTCGTCTTCGGCGAGCTGGTCCAAAGTCCGCAAGTGGCCGTGCAGCAAATCAATGCAACTCTGCCGAAACGTATCGGCGAAGTGCTGAATGTAGTAGCTGCCAGCGGCGTTCGGTAGACGAGCGAGTGCAAGTTTCACATTTGAAGGATGTGTGTTTTCCATTTTTTGTTTTGTTTTCGGTTTTGTTATCCGCACCCGTCATCCGTATTGGAAGAGCGTGATTCAAAAATCAGGTCATGGGAAAAGAAGAGAAAAAGAATAAAGAGGAAAACACGTGCGATTAAAAATCTCGCTCGCCACTTTCATGCCAACCAACACGCAAACAGTGGGCCAACAGCCTCTTGGTGCATCGGATACACACACGTACACACACATACACACACACTCACGCCCCACACATTCCTGGAAAAATCGATCCCCGGCGCCGAGTGGTCTCGCTAGGGCATATGGGAACATAGGAAACAGCAGCCAACCACGCGAGTAAAGCATCGAATTGCAGCTCGTTCCGGCTGTTCACAGGGCAAAAAGTTAAACGACAGCCACCAAAGTGGTCCGTGTTTCTTTTTGTCTCGCACATTTAGTAGTAGTAGTCACAACGCATGGAATTGGATAACAATCGCTCTCTAGCTAGCGTACCAGTCACTTCCACAGGACACACTTATCGTGATGCGACTCGAGGTACATGCTATGATGTACTTACCGGTTTGCCGAATTCATGCCGTCCTTCATGATGCCAGATATTTTCCGCTCTCCTGTGCGAGTGTAGTCTCCCTGTTGTTGGCGTTGCCGAATGAATTGCAGAAAGTGGTCGTTATTTTGGCATTAAATATTGAGCCGAGGAGTTTACTCAACGGGACGGCTGTCCCTTACCTTGAGCGCATTGGTGCCGGCGTACTGACGGCTGATCACGTCACCATTGTTCGCCCACAGCACCATGAACGGGGCCTTCAGCTGATCCGGCAGCTGCGAGTACGGCATGGCCAGGCCGAGCTTGACCAGCTGCGACTCTAGCACCGCCTTGCCGAGGGCCGTCTGGACCACGTTGGTGCGGTCGAGGCAGTCCATGCAGTTCACCCGGAACACGCCCTTCTGGTTGCAGATCGGACCGTTGTTGTCGCGCCAGTGAAAACCCATCGCGCCAGCCTCCGGGGCCAGCGATTCGATCAGGGAGGACACATTCTCGAAGCGCATCCCGCGGCTGCAGTGAAGTGGAAAATGGCATGAACGATAATGAAATAATTATATACCTCACGGGGCGCGGGGGTGGGGGGGGGTGCAAAAGGACACCACTTTACCACACTGCCTTACCAGTACTCGTGAAAATCGAACGTAACGTAGATCAGCTTGTCCGAGTTATACTTCAGCACATGGTTGGCGTACGCGTCTCCGATGACTTTTTCCTTGCCACTCTGCTCCACCAGGTTGATGATGCAGATCGCCTGGTAGGTGCTGAGCTCGCTGTCGAAGTGCCGCTCGAAGGCGAGCTGCGTCTCGGTCTCGTCCCGGTCGAGCCTGGGCGGCGGTCGATACTTGTAGCCCGGCTGGCTCCAGTAGACCGGCACCGAGCCGCGCACTTGCGTGAACGAGATCTGGTGCTGCCGCAGCGAAAGCACCTGCTCCGTTTCGACGTAGTTGGCGCAGTTGCCCTGCTCGTCGACGCCGCGGCGCTTGTAGCGCGTACCGGCCCGGTTTCGGGAGCGACGCGACACCAGCGCCAGCGTGAAGCATTCGTTGCCAATGACACACTGTTCGACCTGCACGAAGCCCTGGATGATGGGCAGCACCCAGTTCGGTTGCTCGTCCTCAGCCACCCGGAACAGGTCGGTCAGCATGTTGCGGTTCCAGTAGAACCGGTCGTCCGTCGGCGAGCCGCGCCGCTGCAAATTGTTGGTAATATCACAGTTGAGGCTGTAGTAGAAGCTATCCGTGTCGTCGAAGATTTTATGCAGCTCGTCGATAACGCGCTTCTCGATGCGCACCGGGTCCTTCACCACCATGCTGACGGTGGACTTCACCTGACTCGTCGCAATGGCCGCCGCCTTCTCCGTCGTGTTGCGTATCGTGCTGCCGGCACTCTTGACCGCGCCCCACGTTTTGTTCACCAGCGCCGAACTCTCGAACAGGCGACTCTTGGGCGACGGGTGGCCTACCTCGCCCATGCCGCCCACCGGCGCGTTAACGACACCGCCCGTTGCCGGTGCAATCTTAACTGCCTGGTTCGTGTTGTGCTTGCTGCATGCCAGCAGCGGAACATCCGCGCCCTCCGGGCCCAGCACGGCAATGCTTTTGATTTTGTACACCAGGTGCGGTGCGTACAGGACGCCGACCGGAACGACTTCCTTTATTACAATCAGGTGGGGCTCCAGCACGCCCTGCAGTGCAATCGTGCCCACGATGCCATGCGTCACTCCGATGCACTCGATATCGTCAACCGAGGAGAGGTCCCACCCTGCAAAACGGTGACACAATTTCATGTTTCGCATTACCCCTGCGGTAGCGCCCGAGGCGAAATAAACTGCCGCTGCAATACTTACCGCACTTGACTTGAAATTCCGATGTGTTTCGATTCCACCAGAGACTGCGCTCTTTTTTTAGGAAAATATAATATGACTCCGTTTGAAACACTTCCATTGCCATCGCTACCAATCTTGCTATTAACACTAATTTATTGCTTTCAGTTTTCTACACCCGAGATATCACGCTACCAGCGAAAACGCTAGCAAAGGGAAAAAAATACACGACCCCAACAGAGATGATTCATATGTTGGTCATAGGGGAAGTGTCCTCCGAAACAATATTGATTAGAACGGAATGTTGAACGAAGACTAGACACAAAGCTACGCTGGCGAAGCCGAGAGATCTGAAAAACAACAACAACAACACAACAAACGTTAAAGGGGTGGGTTTCTCTCTAGACTATTGGACGGTTTTGGTCATCTTTAGCGAAAAATGATACTAACATTCTATGGAACACTGTAATTTCTAAAACAATTCTTCGATGTTCCCAGCCATTCCGAAAAGATAGACAAGACTCACGGGTGAAAATTATGAATTCTAAATTGATAAAACAACTGTCAATAAATGTTGCTCTAAACGTCACACGAAATGGTAGTGTTGGGTCGTTTGTTTTCCCTGGCTCAGCTCCAACAATTCGAGCTGCAGGATGCTGTCGTTCACATTTGCCAGCGACTGAACTGAGAACGGCTGATACATTCATACCTGATTTGATATTTATGTGCATGGATAATAATATGTTACCGTTTGGAAATTTCATCGAAAATCACACATCCAATCTAGAATGCAGGGCTATGAAAGTGTGAAACATCATCGCTTACCGGGACTTTTGAAATTGACAGCAGTGAGTTCGAGCACTCGAGCAGCCGATGATTGTCAAAATATAGCCATACAAATGTCACTCGCTCTGTCTATTCCGCCATCTTTTGGCACTTGGAAAGAGAATAAACTTGTCCATCGTGCTGAGTGAATCTTGTTCAGGTAAGCGAGTGTGATCCAATCGGAGGCATTACATAATAGTAGATACTGCAGTTTTATTTGTACCCCGGGTTCTAATATCGAACGCGTCTGCTCCTGTGTACTCGTTTAGAACGCAAACCATTATCACAGCAGCAAAATGTCGGATCCGGTTGCTCGCCCAATGAAATTCCCGTACACTTTCTCGGCGAAGGTGGTACAGTTCCCGATCCAGCACTACTTCAAGAACCAGTGGATCTGGCGCTACTACTTCATTGCGTTCGGAGTGTCCATTCCTTTGTTCTACAAGATTCATAAGCTGGGTAAATATCTCAACCAGTCTTTGCAGACCGTTTTATATGCACAATGTTTTCCCTTTCGCTTACCGTTTCCATCTATGTTTTTACAGCTAACTCGCCGGCTAACCAGGCCAAATGGGCCGAGTCGAAGAGGAAGGAGCATGAAGAACACCATTGAGGAAGTGAAAATCAGCATTCAGCCATCTAGCAACTAGTTCAATCTAGCTTCAGTCGGCTAGCTATGTCCTTTCTGCTATCAATGTATCTGATGATTCCCGGAACGAGCTATCAAATCAATACATCGAGATGTGCAAACCCAAAATCCGATACCAACTGAGATTGGACAGTAATAAACTATTGTGAAACGAATGTTGCTGTGCAACTTGTCCTTGCTCATTTCAAACTGTTTTGCAGGCTGGTTAATTAGACGAGGTAGAGCCGTTCATTCGGTGCTAGAGTACATAGTCAGCGCGAACTACACTCGGAATGCGTTGGTCGAGTGTAAACGATGGTAGCATCCACTTTACAATCTTGAAAATACATTATTCTTTCAGGCAGGAAAATTTTCGGACTAAGCCATGCGTGTGTCTAACGATTATAAAACACTGAAGTGTTCTCCAGCATTTACAACTTTTGGTTTGTGGAATGAAAACCTAAACTACAAAAAGCAATTTATTCATATTTAAGCTTTCCGACACAACAGACCGAAAAGAACTAACAAAATACTAAAGGACGTATTGAGGCAAAGGTTCCAATCTGATAGCGGATCGGCCGTGTTATGCGGTACGCCTACATTTTGCACGGTTCTGACGTTGAGAAATACTCGCGATACGCAAATTGGAACCATCCAGATTCATAATACCGTCCCAAACGCAGTGCTTTTTTCGTGATCCGGCTTGTTTTTTTTTGTTTTTTTCGCATTGCCGGGAGCGACCTAGCCTAAAGTCTGATGTCTTCAGGTAATCTCTTGTTGTTTGCCAACATAAAACACCCGAGAATATAAAAACTAATCCACTATCACTGAACGAACGAGGGCGGCCACTCGACACCTTGCAAAGTTTTATAACGGGCTGAATGGAAATTGAGAAACATTTCCATATTTTTTACAATTCAAATCATGGTTTTTTTTTACAATTTTAATTCAAGCTTTTCACTTTGCAAGGCATTTCAGTTGGTACTTTCTGTGTTAATTTAGTAACTAACTGGCGTATGCCAAGGCTGCCCTTGCGCAAGGCGCGTCTAAAAAATACATTATGTTAGACGTTACGGATACGAAACTAAAAACGTATTAGAATTTGGAAAAGTTGATTTGATTTGGTTGCAATAAGAGCCGAGGCGAGACGGGCGCGAGCAAGCAGGCAAGTTCACTAGCATATGATAATACGCATGGTTCCCCCCAGCTTGCTTTTGCTGTATTGAACAGCACAGTGTGGTCGTTAATTAAAATACAAAGGTAGGACAAAATAAATGGGTATATGTGATTCTAAGCAAACGCATTGTACTGACGACTGTTCAACCTTAAACTGATATTACAGCTTTTTGTAGATTCCCCTCCCGTGCCATCTACAATTTCGACCACAAGCTTCTCACTTCCAAGCCGTGTAAAATTATTGCTGTAACTACTACTGCAGGTGCCGCAGCTACTTGGCGTGATTCGCGACACCGTTCACTTTGCGTGACGCCGGCCCGCCACCAGTCGGGCCGTTCTGCTGGAGTGGAACCTTCTGCATGTCACTGGGTGCAAACGGCAGCCCCAATTCCTTACACCGCTTCACGACGTATCGCTCCAGCTGTCGCCCGATCCTGGAGGGAGAAAGGAAACGCCGGATGAGTACAGGTCACGAGTTTTTTGTGTCTTTATTCTTTGCTAATTTCTACTACTGTCCGAGGTAAAGAATAGCAGAGGAGGTAAGCGATGACCAGGTGGTGGTACGAATCCTACAATAACCGTTTCAAATACAGTCTAATCACAGTCAGATGGTAGGAACTCACCGGTAAACGTCAGTCTCGTCGGTATTGTAGAGATCACAGTTGCGGAACACCAGCTGCACGTCGGCCAGCATCTGCTCGTTGATCTTGTAGTCGCCCATGTTGAGCTTCGACTTGATGCGCGCGAAGTCCATCGGAGTTTTGATGACCGTGTAGTAGTCCGGCACCTCCTTGGCAGAGACGGGCCGGTTAAACGGCCACGAGTCCTGGTGCTTGAGCACGTCGTCGATGAGCGTGTACAGGGCTACCGAGTTCAGCGGCAGCTCGTCGCCGGTTCGGCGCGATCGTCGCGGTGCTGAGTGACTGGCGCCACCGAGCGACTCGTGTGAGTCGCTCGCCTCGGGGCCGCCATTCGGGGCCCCGTTGGTCAGGCTGGATCGCCGGCGGCCTTTACTCGTGCGTGCACTCACCCGCTTCCCCTGTGGTTCGCTTTCGCCGGCGTGGCGCTGCTGCCTCTCGCTGCTGGCGGCGCGTGAGTTGGCCGCACTGTGCCCGTGGGCCAGCGACCGCTTTGCCGCATTGCGCCGTGGACGCTTGGACGCGTTCGAATCGGACGGCGGCAATTTCCGCTTCGCCGTGCTGGTGCGAAGCAAACCTCCCCAGCTCGCCCGTCGATTCCGGAGCGAAACGCCGCCCGCGTCCGACGCATAATCCTCGTCATCCTCTTCCTCCTCTTGCACCTCTTCTTCCTCCTCCTGCTGCTCCTCCTGCTCCTCCTCCTCCTCCTCCTCGTTCTCCTCCTCGTCGTCCTCCGACACGTCTTCGTCGTTGTCTACTTTGTACAATCCGTTGGCCACGGCGGCAGCGGCAGCGGCGGCTGCAGCAGCACGGCTACTTCTGCTCGTGGACACAGGCTTGGCGACCACCACCACCACCTTGCCGGCCCGTCTGCCCCCGGCAGCTTTATTGCTTTTTGTTGCCTTCCTGCCAACCCCTCCGTCGTACTCTTCATCACTTCCGGGGTCCTCCTTCTTGACCGAATCATCCACTTCTTCTTCATCCTCCTCCTCCTCCTCTTCCTCCTTTTCGTCCTCTTCCTCTTCCGCCGACGAACGGCCGCCCTGCTCCTGTTCCTCCTCTTGCTCCTCTTCCTGGCCCTCCTCCTCTTCCTCTTCGTTCTCGTCCTCGGCCCCCTCGTCTTCTTCGTCTTCTGCGTCCTCTTCGTCCTCTTCCTCCCACTTGAAGATCTTCTTCTTTTTGGCCGCCGCCGCCGCTGCCGCCGAGGTCGCCGGCGGCTTCTTGACCTTGTGGTCGTCGGGGCGGCAGCGCATGCAGAACCAGTCGCCCGCCGGCACCACCTTCAGCTTCGGCTTCAGGCAGTAGGTGTGGCAGGCGCGGTTGCACTCGTCGCACAGCAGCGTCAGGTCCGGGTCGCCCTTGCGCCGGCAAATCATACAGCTAATGCGCTCGGCCGAGCGCGACCAGTGGATCGCGTCGTAAAGCACGGCGTGGTGTAGGAAGAGCTGCGAGAAGCCCGTTGAGCGCATCAGCGACAACTCCCACTTGACCAAGTTCCGTTGGCCCTGGTACTGCTTCTGCAGGGTCACGTTCTTATCCTTGTGGTCCTTCTTCGGCCCGAACGGGTGCCGCAGGAACTTTTGGTCAATACACTGCTCAATTTGGAGCAGGGCACGGGCCAACTCGTGCACGCGCGCTTGCAACGAGTCGGACCGGTGCAGCGGGTGGGTGAGACTGCCACTGTAGTCGACCGTCTCATCCAGCAGGGTCACGGCCGTGTCCGGCAGGCTGTAGCCCGGGTCCTTACCGTTCGACAGCAGGCGCTCCATGTCGTCCCACTCCGACTCGTCGTCACTTCCGCGCTGGTCGTCGTCCTTATCCTTGGCGCCGGCACCCTGACCCTGCTGCTCCTGGTGCTGTTGCTGTTCTTGTTTTTCCCCCCCTGCGTCCTGCTCGGACTCCCTGCCACCGTTCTGGTGACCGTCGAGCTTTGCTAGGCGCTTAGGACCCCACACGAGCGGCTCGTCCGATTGCGGATCGTAGGAGCGCGACTCGATTGCTGCGCGCCACGTTTCGCGATTGCGCACCCGCATCACCCCCAGGTACCCAACCGTGATCTTCGCCTCCAGCTCGAGCAGGTGCTCACGAAACACCACCTCCAGGATCTCGTTCGGCTCCGTGCCCGGCTCGTAGCTGAAGTTGGGCGCGTCGTACTTGCGCTGATAGCGCGCCACGATGTCGCCCAGCAGCGCGTCCCGGTCGGCACCGGCCTCCACCGACAGCTTCCCGACCGGGCACTTCTCGATGTGCGTCACGATCAGGTCACGCTCGCACTCGAGCGTCTCGCGCAGCTGCTTCTCGCGCACGCCCCGCACGTTGAGGCTACGGATGAGTGCGTCCAGCTCGTCGGCCGAAGCGTAGTACCCCCAGGACACGGTGGCAGGGTAGGCGGATGTGTGTACCGGGCAGTGATTCGGCTTGCCCGTGCACATCAGCAGCTCCTCGTTGGTCGGTGGATGGGTGGGGCGCGGCGGCTCGACCACTGGAAGCGGCTCCGGCAGCGTACCGTTTCCGTTTCCGTTCACTTTCACAGCTTCCGGCCCCGCAAGTTGTTGCTCCGGCTGTTGCTCGAGGGTCGCCACATGCGTTGACGCCGCTAGCACCGCTTGCAGCTCCGCGATCCGTTCTAGCTCGGCGCTACCTCGAATAAAAAGCTGCTCGTACGGTTCCAGCTGGGTGCCATCCGACAGCACCACTTGCGCTGGTATGGCAGTTCCAGCCATCCGGGTTCCGGCGGATCCGGCGGTCATGACCGATTTGGTGACATACTTGCGGCGCTGATCGGTGGCGCAGTTCGCCAGCGCGGGAATATTGTACGTCGCCCGGTCCAGGCAGCGGCCCGCAAACGTCCGGTCGTGCTCGACGAACAGGCCCGGCAGCGACTCGAACAGCCAGTAGTTGCGGAAGCACCGATCCGTCCCGAGGTAGATCTGATAGTCGAAGAAATCCTCCTTTAGCTTCTCCGCCTCCGTCTGCAGCAGCTTCAGCTGGCGCTGCGCGTCCGCCTCGATCCGGACGCACTGTTCGTCCAGCCGTTCCTGCAGCTGCCGGAGCTGGGCATCTTTTTCCGGCCCATCGGGGCCCACCAGTGTCGCCCGCTCCTTTTTCATGTCTTCGCGCGCAACGTGCTTCAACGAACCCACTTTGAGGCTGATCCGGCGCTGAGCTACCCGGTTGGTCTGGTAGCTGAGACGAGCCGTTCGCGCCCGCTCCACCCGCTCCTCGACGAGCTCCCGCACGCCACTGTACGTGAGTAGCTGGTGGATCAGACAGCACAGCAGCTGGATCACGTCGCCAACCGGCAGCTGGTAGACGGAGTACGACTTTAGGGCGCGGAATATGTGCGGATAGTCGCGCAGCAGACGGAGCCCCGGGTCGTCAGCGCTCCCGAAGCCACCCCGGTTGTAATACCGATGCTTGACCGCCTTATCCTCGACCAGTGCACCCGACGAGAGGAAGTGCAACCGCAGCAGCTCCGACACCGTGGTCGAATCCATCGGCAGCTCGTGGAGCTTCCCGCAGTAGTGCTTCTCGATCCAGACGGCCGCGTCGCGTGCGCGCGCCTGCTCCGGCACGGTCAGCCTCTTCAGGGTGATGTTCTCCGGCCGCCTGTACCGCACGTCCACCTCGGTCTCTTCCTCCGTCTGCTGTGCGAAAATCGCCCCGAGCAGCACCTGCAGGATGTCGCTCAGCGGCCCGTTCACCTCGCGCATCAGCAGCGCCCGCTCGAGCAGGTCCATCGTGAGCCCGTTCGAAAACTTGGAGCGAATCGAGAGCAGCTCGGTGAACGAGTTCAGAAACTCCAGTATGAACACGAAGTTGCTGAAGTGTTTCGCGGGAATTAGTGAGCACAACGGACGGACCGGTGGCATAACGCGCTGATCCGTCAGCTCCTGGTCGTCGAACAGGGCGTTGTACTTTTTCAACGCCAGCGCAACCTGCTGCATCAGCACCGCCTTTTCCTCCTCCAGCTGCTTCTTTGCCGCCGCCTCCTGCTCCACTTTCAACCGCTGCATCTCTTCCGCCGAGCTCTTCGTATCGCTTTCAACTGCATCGCCCTGCAACTTCTCGGGATGCTTCGCACTGCTCTGCTTGCTCCCTGCGGCAGTCTTCTTCTGTGATTTCTGTTTACCCTCCCGTTCTGCTCCTCCTTCTCCTCCCCCCGCTATTCCTTCATTCTTGCCCTGACCCTTAGCGGCGGTATCTTTCTTCGGTTTCTTTTTCTTCTCCGTCAACTTGGCGTTGCTGTCCGCCGGGGCACCGTCTCGGGCCACAGCTTGTTTTCGCTTCTCCTGCCCATCAGCTTGCGCTTTAGTGCGCTCCTCGCGCAACTTCAACTTCTTCGACAGCTCAAAGTCCGGTGCCTGCCCGAAGAACACCTGCTCATCTGTCCAGCCCTCGTCGAGAACAAACTTTCGCAGTGAGTCCTCCTTGATGCGCAGAAGGCCGCCGGGCCCGGCTTCGACGTGCTGCTTGAGGAACAGCTTGCATTTGTCACGCGTCATCGAGCTGCGGTCGCGCTTTAGCGCCTGCGCCGGAACGATCCACACGAGGGGGGCAGCATTGTCCAGCCCAACCACACGATAGGTGAGGCGGGACGCTCTCGGTTTGGTCGGTGAACTGCAAAACAACGAACAATTGCAATAGCGACCAGGAAAGGGCTCAACACAATAAACTACATTTCATGACGATGCAGATCGCTTCTCTACTGTGGCAAAAGCTCAGTTAGTATAAAATCAAAAACAGGCAAAAGAATGATTGCAGAAACTCTATATTACTCTGCAATGGTGCGTCATGCTGAATGACAATCTATACTAATTGATTACGACTGCGCTAGCTAAATCTTTTTATATTGTTGAAAAGATGTGTCCATCAACTCGCACTGTTTATGTGGTGTTGTATCATTTCGTTTGTTACCATCTACCATGATTAGTGGGCATATTTTTGCCCACCTTGTTATGTCCTTGTTCAATATGCAAATTTTCCATATGCCGTACGAATATGGAAGGTTAAAGACCATACAAATGGGAGAATTTGTTGCAAAGACGCATTGCTTTTAGGACATCACTAATCCAGAAGCTGGTGCGACAAGTCTCAACGGCCACGCGAGGGCGGAAACGGATGTTATGAGTAGAAACATTAGAGGGGAGGGACGGCAAGATCGTTCAACAGGCGACCGGCTCTGAAGGAAATTGGACACTAGGAACGACGAAGCTTCAGCATGAAGAATGTGTCAAGAATTTCAAAACTAGACACCGAACCGGATATCAATATCCGGGTTCAATATCCGGGAGCCTACACATGATTGTCACTTTCCGCGGGATTTTCTAAATACGCGAAGTGGACGGCGTCACTAAATTGTATTGTAGGGTTCGACGGTTGCACTACAACTACTTTTGTTTTCAGCCGGGTTGCCGTTGTGTTGATAGTTGGTTCTGTATGTAGCGATTTATTGCAGAAGCTTACCCGTCCGCCACGACCTGCATAATCTTGGCACGCCGGAAAAGTTTGGTTGTCGGATCGTACGCATCGACCTCCTCGCCCTTGTACAGCTGATCCTTGATGAAGCTGTAGACATCCTCGTGCATTTCGTTGATCGCCGTGCGCTTCGTGTGCGAGGCCACCAGCAGGAACGGACCCTTCACGGCGGCCGGGAACGTTTTGAGCAGCTTTCGGGCCGCCCTTTCCGACTCGAGCGCCTCGGCGTAAGTGAGGTTGGGCCGACCGGTGAGCGAGCAGGTCCATACCATCGACGAGATGAGCATAACGCGATGGAAGTAGTCCCTAAAAGAGCGGTGTATATTTATTGATCAAAATGTGGTGTAATAAAAACATTCACTACTGCGGCTGGAGTATTTATTAAAACCTGCGTCCCAAAAACACTAACAGTACATTTACATTGCAGGCAAAATTCCAATTGTTTTATGAGATTCAACTTTCACCCGTTCAGAGCGAATCGCTGGGCGCCATTCGAGGAAACCAATTGGGTCTCCCCATGGGTCCTGCTAGCTACACGATGCTTGTTCGAGAGGGTGGGGGGAGCATCGAGTTCGAAAGGAAACCCCGTCGTCCGCCTTCCGCAGCCACACTCACAAGCGAACGCTTCGCGCGAACCAACACTACGCCAACTGAAGCCAGCGGCAGTCGCCCAGAAAAGAAACGACAGGGACGATAAGGCGGAGCAGAATGCCACACGGTTCACCACGATAGGCTTACCGTTACCTTTCGTCGCTGCTTCGCATGCAGCGCGCCACACACTTTTGTGTCGCGTTTTTGGCGTTAATTGTAGGACGCAAGCACGTGCAGGCTAATTGGGGAAATACTCACTCGTAGTTGCTGAATAATTCACTGGTCGGCTCGCAGTAGAAAACCTCGTCGCCATCCTTGAACCGCTCGGTACCGGACGCCCGCTGGAATACCTGTCTGCGGAGCAGCGGCATCGCGGAGGGAGATATGGTTGATAGGTGCTCGTCGCGCGATTGTGTTGGTAGTGCCTAGCTGGCCGAGTGGCGGCCGCTGACTCGACGATCGACGACGATTGTTTTTCGCACTCGAAGGGAATTGATTTGGAGTCCGATTTAACGCTGTGGCGCTGCAACGGGGGCTCCTCCTATTGCTCGCTTGTAACACAGCAACTGAAGTGACGCCGGTCGACACCACATGAGTATTCGGATGCGGATTCGGATTTGCATTCGATGCGGAAAAGCGGACCCCACCGCGCGGAACGCTGGTAAAAATATACACAAGAACATAAAACAAACAACACTACGCCAAAAAAAACGGTTGGTCAGGGGGGAGACGGTTAAGAGTTAATGGTTTCCCTAGCTGCGATGATAGCGGGGATGATATTTTGCTCCGCGAAAACCTGACAAAACCCCTGCCTGCCTGCAAGCCTAGCTAAGCGCGAACGAACGAGCACTGTATGCGAGGGAACGCTTCGCTGTCTGACATTGCCCGTGCTCTCACAAAACTGCTGAAAACCTCTTCAAAATGCTTTACTGTGCTCTCTTTCCCTCCAACATATTTTCCGTTAGCATACAGCGGCTATGTTGCATGCTGCTTCAACACCCACGAAGTCAGCAAGCTGTCAATTGTGCGCCAGAATGCTGCGGCTGGTCCATAATGCCATGCCGAGGGTTGCTCACACTTTCTGAAGGGATGATTATAGCATCAGTTGGGCGCGTTTTTTCCGAACGTTCCATGACGTTGGTCCCTGGCGTAGAGTTGGATTACTTCATTTGTCATGAGTTTACATATTTGCAATGTTCCCATACTCCGGCAGCAGCCTATTTTGGCGAAAACTCGTGAAAATGTTCGCGATTTGGGCGGCGCTGAGCGTTTCATAGAACATAGATATGGCAGAATTCCCTCGTATGGTAGAACCAGCACATCATAAAGTTATGCTTCATGGTGCCTTTGACTGCTTATGTTGGGCAAAACATACATTTCATGTTATGTTTCACACTTTGAAACTCAGCGGCATACGCAAGGTGACAAAAAAAGCCCCAACACCAGAACATTGCTATTGAAACCATTGATTTAACGGTTTTCTTGCCGAAGTCGTTCGTAGCGAATAACATGATAAGACGATTTAGTTTGTTTCAACAAAAACGATCATATCGTTACCAACAGCACGCAAGGCTTCTGATCAGCAAAATTATTCGTTACAAACTGTTCTATCTTCACTTGAAACTAAGCCCGATTGTCTTGCGCTCTTGTTATTGCTTTAATCATTTCATTATTCATACGCAAAAGCATTCATGGAAATTAAATGGAACACAATAGATCGATATGGCATGCATAACCCTGCGCGGCGTGTGGCATCTGTCAGTAGAACCCATCGCAAGAGCCGTGAATGTGCGTTTGCGCTTGGCTTTGGGGTTTTTTTTGCTACACTCGAAATGGCGCGAAACCGCCATTGCGGAAGAATGGAGTATAGCTGACTTAAGCGCATCTTTCCATTAATTTCACTTCCATTTACCTTTCACTTTCCTGTCGGCACCGGGCGATCCTGAGCTATTGTTGAACGAGCAACTAAATTGCTAACACTTAACTTACGGGAATCGAAATAACAGACATCCACACAACACAACTTACTACTACAGCGCACATCTGACTGCGCCGACGATAACTGAGAAACTAAAGAACTAGAACTTAACTTCAATAACCGTACGCGTCTGCCAAAGCTGCTGAACGCGCAAAGGCCTGGGATCCCATCAACATCTGTGCCGTTGCCCCTGGCAACACTGTACGTGAAGATTAATCCTGAAAACTATTGTTTCTCGTCCCCGTTTCTCGAAAACGAAGACGTTTAATGGAATACCTGTACTGAGTTTGATTTTAATGAATTAAGCATATTTCTGGTTCAAAATTATTCTCGTGGGTAAGCGTTTCGGTGGCAGAAACTATTGCAGTAGTGGTAGTAGTAGTAGTGTATTTTATTTGGAAAAATTTGTTGTTTTTTTTTAACAATGTGTGGTGTCTTAGGTGGTTATGGGTTCGAATATTTATCACATTTATCATTTATCATAATCAGAAACTATTGCCATAATTTGGAACTGTGAAAATTCGTTCGTTTCGTTCATTATTCCTCTCCGCACAACTGCCAGCTGACAGGTACAAACAGCTGCAGTGAGAGGTAAACAAAGAAAACACACCGGGTCGCTTTAACTTCGTTGGTTGCCTGATTTGACTCGACAAAATTATGGAAAACGTAATTATCGAACGATGTAGCTACTAATGTGATAACGAAAAAGTGGACGATTTAGCCCAATTGCTTGTTCCCGTTGTTTTTCAACAATTAAACTAAACCTCAGGATGCCATCGAGTGGTAAGAGTGCATAAAGCTGATCGGCATTACCGACGAGTACCTTTGCTATACATCAATAGAAGATGTTGCACGTCGTTCGTATTGTTGAAATGTTTCTTCTTTTTCTACTGCTTCTGCATCTTCTTTATCATCATAATCTTCTTCTTCTTCTAGGCCAGGAGACGGTCATCTATGCCGATACCATCGAGGCAAGCGTAACGCGATCGAGAAGATCACAAAACATTAAAAATACGCTGCAACCGGACGCAAGATTTGGCGGTGTCTGGATCAGAATGGCAGCAGTTCATATCCGGATTTGAGTTAAGCTAGTCAGAAGAGCTTCCTGCTGTGCTCCGTACCTTGAGGGATTTAGGTACGCCACGCAAACGGTGCAGGCAGTGAACTCGTCGATGGCACGCGCGAGGACAAACGAAGAGGTTGAGACCTTCAGGTCTTCAAACTGATCGGTGTATGTCCCGATCTTCGCATTCTTAAAAAGCTTCGCTTCGGTTCGATCGATTCATCAATTTTACTGTATAATCATGCTCGTCCTAAACGACATGCGTATGTAGCCCATCAATGTCCGGGTAGAGCTCCTTCCATATTCAAACTTTTCGTTGACCGTGACGTTCGATTCGATTGAAAGTCAAAAAGAACTCATACTCTCGCAACAGTACAATCGGATGTACCGGGTCACTTTGAACATAACGGGTGTTACGGGTATTGTGGGTAGGCTAGAAGAAGAAGCGACGGACGAGGGCCATATTTAATGAGGCATTAATGAAATTTCAGCAGACGAATCAATCGAACCATTGGCAAGTCCCTCCTACGTAGAGGTACCAGTTTAGCACCTCGATTTACATCTAAATATGGCAATTTGGGATGAAAAAGGGATCCTTTTTAAAAGATAAACGAGAGAAATAGGGACACTGTTATGGTCGATCGTCATTCATCTCGAGCTTGCAATATGAAAGAATGGAAAGTACTGTGATCAGAATAGGCGCAACGAAACCAGAACTCAAACGCAAAAGTCACCCAAACCTAACCCAAACGTAGTTTTATATACTTTTGAAATTTAACATAAATAAACAAATTATGGACACATAGACCCAAGGAGCCAGTATTACACTGATAGATCATCCTCCGAGGAGGGGACTAGCAGAGCTAGCGGCAATATTTTACGCACTGTTACTTATAAGCGCGAGGCCTCCAGGTCAGTACTTGTAAGGGGGGATAAGGCAGAACTTGTGGGAGGAAATGCATTACTCTCTATGTATATATGTATGTAAGTTAGTACGGTCAGGTCCGTAAAAAAAAAATAATAAACAAATGTATCAGAGGTATGAAATCGTTACTCAAAACAACGGTAGTCCTTTGTGGAAAAGTGTGGAACCAGCTTTTTACACATACATCGCTGCAGAGTGACTACCCATACTGTTACGACCCTTTCCTGTTCCGAGTTTTTCGTAGTTTGTTGACATCTTTTAAATGTACCTATTCATTCGTTTAATTCCTCACCGCTACTTCCACCGTTCGTCGTGTGTACACAGGGTCCAAGTTTGTATTGTACGAAACGCGTTCTGCCCGCCATTCAAAGGGCGTGTGCTTCCAATTGAATAATAACCAAACAAAGAAAGACAATGACGCCAAAAACCATGAATGATCGACCAGGCCGCTTGGCAGTTTTTTGCCATGGCAAGCGGTTTACGTGTTGCGCATTATTTCGCCTTCTCTTTACTCCACCAGCTCCAACCCCCTTCCTTTGAGCGTCCTCGTTTTTCTTCCCGGTGGCTTGCTATGAGCCCTTCAAACAGGTTCGCAAATGTTTTCGGTGGAATCTTTACTGTTTTCGGCTAGATTCTCCGGAGCGTGGGGGAATACGAAAAACAGCAAAAGGAGTTGATAAACAAACGTAGCAACAAGCAAGCACCGATTTGGTGACGCGCTCACGATGCGCACCGCGGAGTCCCACACACGGCTGCGCAGCGTGCGCGCCGCGTCTCGCCGTGTCCCAAAAGCTCCAGCGAGGTTTCTCTCGCCGCTCCCGCGGGAGCATGGCGGAAGTAACCCACTCGTGGTAGGTGTGTGTGTGTGTGTGTGTATGTGTATATAGCGGCAAAGCTTCCGCGGTCCCCGATCACGCCGCAGAAGACGCCGCAAGCGCGAGAGTAAAAACCGTGTCAACAACCGCGCCGAAACTTTCTCTTGTACCGACCGCGCCCCGCCTGGTACCACCGTCTCCCCACGGGGAGTGCCGTCCCTAGAGGAGGAAGAGGAGGACGAGGAGGAGGTGAATAAATTGGTGTACACGGGCAGGCACAACATTTTTGGCAGCGCGATGGACGCTCAGTTTCACTTCTGCCGTCGTTGGCGCCGTAATTCCGTCTCGCGCAGGCTCGCAAACCGAGCCCTCAGTTTTCTTCTTCCCCCGGCGTGTGTGGGTGTGTGTGTGCGTGATGGCGTTCCCTTATCGCATCGAGTTCGTGGAGGATCAGCTGAACGCGCAGCTGATGAAGGACTTCCATGGTAGGTGATGGCGGCACGAATCGAACCGGTGGACGACCAGCCGTTGATGGAACCGACCATTTTTTTTTTTTGCTCCCCAGGCGAACGCACCGGATTCGTGCAGGTCGGCGAGAAGCGTTGGTTTTTCCCCTCACGCTTCCAGCAGTACGCCGACAGTTTGTACTCATTCGAAGCAAGATCGGACGATACTTGGGTAGGGTTTTTCCCCGTCGTGCTAGGGTGCGCGAGCCTATTCGGTCACTAACATTCCCTATCACACCCCGCGCCAGGTCGTCACCTTTCCGCGGTCGGGAACGACGTGGACGCAGGAGATGGTGTGGCTGACCTGCAACGACGTCGACTTCGACACCGCCAAAAGCGTACCGTTGACGCAGAGGTTTCCATTTTTCGAGTACGTATGCGAAAACGTTCTCCCTTTCCACTCTATTGCCACTGTGCTACGGGTACTTTTTCTTCATTTTTCCTGCCATCCATCACATCCGACCGAAACAGATTCCATCTGTTTGTGCACGACGACGTGAAGGCGTCCTTCCTGAAGGAAAACGAAGGTGACGAGGAGGGCATGCGGTTTATCGGGAAGCTTTCCCAACCGGTTGGCAGCCAGTTAGCGAAGATGGATACGCCCCGGTTCATAAAAACCCATCTGCCGATATCGCTGCTGCCCCCGAGTGTATTTGAACAGAAGGCCAAGGTGAGGAAGGGGCGTAGTGGGAGTGCTGGGTGCGGGGTTTGGGGAACAATTTCGTTTGAATGGTTGTCAATCAATGTATCCTGAGTCAATCAATGTATCCTGTGTATCCCATTTTGCACCGCCCCACCCCCAACCACCCGACGTCTTCCAGATTATCTACGTTGCGCGAAATCCGTCCGATGTAGCGGTTTCATACTATCATCTTAACCGATTGTACCGCACCCAAGGTTACGTGGGTGATTTCGAACGATTTTACGACTACTTCGAGCGGGATTTGAGTGAGTGTGCAGGAAGGCCTGATGCATGCGGTGTCTGTTGCCCGTTCCGATCGATTTTATTTTGATTACTTTCTTTTTATGTTTATTTTATGCCCAACTTTTCCCAGCCCCCTGGTCGCCCTACTGGAGCCACATCAAGGAGGGCTGGGCGGCCGCGGGTCGAGACAATGTGCTATTCATGTTCTACGAGGACATGAAGCGCAACCTGCCGGACACCATCCGGAAGACGGCCGCGTTCCTCAACCGGACACTTACCGGCGAGCAGATCGAGGCCATGTGCACGCATTTGGATATTAAAAATTTCCGCAACAACAAAGCGGTCACCTGCGAGGAGCTGAAAACGGTCGGCATCCTGAACAAGGGCGAGCAGGACTTCGTCCGCAACGGCCAGGTGGGAGGCAACGACGAAGAGCTAACGGAATCGATCCAGCGTCGGATCGACGAGTGGAGTGCCCGTAACCTGGCGGACAGCGACCTGAGGTTTCCCGCGTGCTGACGCGTCGAGCGGTGGCCTACGTTGAACTATGAAATAAAGTTGGTTTGGGTTTTCGCTCCTTTTTACATTGACTTGTCCTCCCTTGACGCATCCGACCAGCAGGGGAAACGATTCTAGGCTTGCTAGCGCGGTTGCCACCGGCTGCATGAATGCATTTACCCATTTATACCAGTGTACGAAGGTACCATATTGAATACACCTGCGGTTGCAAACTGATTGTTTTTTTCTTCCGCCATCCTCCGTTCCCGGGCAGCATATGGGAGATGGCGAATAAGTAATGCATATCATATTAGATTAGGTACAAATACCGTACGAAAGCATAAAAAAACTATGCTAGTCTGAGCACGGCTAGCGCACAGTATTGCACAGCAGTTTTGCACCGTGGCATGCAAGTTACACCCGTTCCGACCGAATGGGGAACGCGAGAGGGAATTTTATGCAAAAGGACATCCTCTTTTCCGAGGAAACACGTAAACACCATCGTCGGAGAAAATCAGATTGAAATCTGATCAGACTAAAGATTTTTCAATGTTTTTTCAACGTTCGGATGCGTAAATGGCCACCATCTTTCTTTATGCAATCTGCAAATATACGACTTCTTTGATCTTTTTTCCCTATTACACCCAACAAAGTTCTTGGTTTACCGGTATTTCCCCAATCCTCCCATCTTTCACTCCCTGCCTTCCTCTCTTTCATCCCCCATCATCGTGTATATGGGCGCGACGAATTTTCCTCCTAAAAGGAGAGGTATTTTTGCACGCAATTCCCCACGCGTGGTCTACGTTTGGGGCCCCGATTGCGTGCAATGTTGTAAGCTATCCCGCTGCATCCGTTGGCGCCCAAAAGAGCAAAAGGGAGATAGCAAAGGCAAAGCACCGCCTACACCAGCGTCGGTACGAGCGAGACGCGAAACATCGTCCGCATGCCGACGATGACGACACGCGAGTTGCCACACGGCGCGTGCGAGCGAACTGCGCACACCTCATGACGGCAGTTGCGTTCGGCCAAAAGTGCGACCCGTGGCACCGCTGGGGCGCACGTGAGTATGTGTGTGTCTCGCGTCGAAAAATCGAAAAGCTCACTGGCTGCAGTTGCGAGCTCGTGGCCGTCGAAAGGTGCTCGTCAATAAAAACATTCTCGGCATAGCGCTCGGGCGACGTACGACCAAAAGTTGGCAAGGGCAGTAGTATATCGCGCGGCCTTCGACGTCAGCATGTGAAAAACTGTTCTCGGCCGATTCTCTCGGTGCGGTTTCGGAGTGTTGTCTGAGCAGTGGTAGCAAAAGCGGAAGAAAAAGGAGAAGAAGATTTTTAGGGTTCTGGGCCCCCGCCCCGGGTCCGGCAGCGCTCTTGTATTTGTTTAGTTTTCACTTGTTTCTTCCCACCCCGGTCCGGGCGCGCGACAAAGAAGCGAGAAAACAATTCCGATCGCGCGAGACACCATCATGGGGCAATGGAATCGCCATCGCAGTACGTTGCTGGCGCTGCAAGCTGGTTAGCTGGTTAGAAGCGAGCAGAAGAAAAAAATATATCAACAGCTATCCCACAAGCTGCAAAAGGAAAGAGCGAGAGGAGCGAGGGAGAAAGCACAGACTTTTTGTTTTGTTGAACTTATCGATAATGAAGTACACAGCAGTGCACGGTACCGTACGGTCGCTCTAGTTTCAAACAGCCTCCGGACAAACGCAATGAAATCACCCTAGCGAGCAAGAAAGACATGTAAACAGTGAGTGCTTCCGTGCAACGGTGTTGAAGGACGCAGAAGAAGAAGAAAAACAATGTGTTTCGCTAGGAAAACAAATCACTCCAAAAAGAACAGCTGGTTTCGTCCGTTTTCGATGAATTGATCAGTAGCGTACCAAAATTCGATTAGAGCACACACGACACACACTCACACGACCTCCTACACCTACACACACACACGCACACCCAACACGATCCCCATATCGGCGAAACCGTTTTATTTCCCATCGAAGTCTACGGCAAGAACACCTTACATCGCTGTCCGGAGAGAAAAAAGCCCCGCCACAGTCAAGCACCACCGGCCCACCCAAAACACCACAACACCAGCAACCCCGTCAGCAACGCAGCCCTTCCTCAGCCGGGGGGAGCAAGGAAAATGAAGAAATTCACCTTCAAGGGGGTTCTGGACGGCTTTCGTTCCTCGGTAAATCAGCAAACTCCTGTCGGCGGCGCGGCCAAAATTTGCATCGAGCAGGAAATTCAGGAAACGCTTCGGTCGGAGCATTTTCAGCTGAAAAAGGTAACCTACATTCTAGCGTTTGATAACAGATAGCGAGAGAAAAAAAACAAAACTAGCACACATGCACCTACACACGCGGGGCACAAACAGCTGGTATCATGGTCGTCTCCTCTATATTGTATCTTTGGGCGTGGTTACATTTGTGAAAGTATAAAGTTTAGCAAAAAAAACTCAATCTTCATGAGCACGACTAATGTGTGAGCAATAGTTGCGAAAAAAGTGTACAGTTGAAGAAACATACTCCCGCAAACGGCAAAAGATTTGCGTCGCAGTGCATCTGGTTTTCGCATTCGGCGAAGAAAGTTGTCGTTTTATTTTTCCTTGACGGATTGTTGATGTCATTCATCTAGGCAGAAGGAATGCGGCAGCGTAAGGTGTACGTCATTTGTTTTTCATTCCTACGCTTCAGGTTTTGGCACACCCGTACAGCACACGTATATCTATATAAACTCCCTCCCCCGCCGCATCCGAAAGCGAAATCCGGCCTGATGGTTCCATATGCAATCAAACACAAGGAGCACTTCAACAAGCAACGGAATGGAACCTCGCTCATCTATCAATTGATTTCCAACTTTTTCCTCTGGCGAAATGTGACAAGCTGAGCCGTGCGAATTTCGGGGGGGAAATATGGAAAATGAAAATCTGCCCGATATGCCCGATGGCAATATTGCGCACGAATTGCGACGATATTGGCGGTGCTGTGCTACGGTGGTGTCGTGGTGTTGGTGGTATTTCAAATGCATCCTTGTCATCTTCGATCGATTTTTCAAAGGCCCCCACAACGCAGTACTTGGGGAGAAACAATGTGTGTGGAATTCCGCTGCCTGCGTTGCGCTATAGTCGCCACACGGTGCTACATATTGTATTGATTGGTGGAGATGATAATTTTGCACACAGAGAAAGCCCCACACGGCAGAGCGAAAGGTTGACAGATGGCACGGAGAGGGAAGTCGAAACCATGGCGCTATCTTTTTTCATGCTGGATTTGTTGTTGATAGCAGCGGAACTACAACCTGCGATTGGGGAGTTTAACGGATGTTTGCGAACAATTCAATTAGCAAAAGCTATAATAGAAAACGGCGCATAGATTATGTTTGCCGACTAGCGCCAGCTCTATTGAAATTTTCTTATCGGACGAGCCACGACCACCACCATCGGGTTTTTCCGAGGCGCGCATGCCCCATTTGATGAGGGAGTTTTCCAACGAATAAACCCGCACCAGGTGTATATGCCTTCCTTCGACTTCTCGCAGCACGTCCAGATGCTCTCAAGGTTGTGGGGCAAAGAATGTGTTTTTATGGTAATGAATTTAAATAATTAAACTCGCTGGTCAGAATGGCCGTTGGATGTAGCGCTGGCGGGGGGCAACGATCAACTGCTTTTCAAGTAATGCCCAAGAGTAATCGCAAGCTGACGAAAATAGCCAGCGTTTGTTTTATTTGGTATGTATTTCGCAATGTATCATAAGACACACGCGGCTATTTTCATTAGCTAATCACTTCGCTGAGCACACCGCTGGAACGGGATAAGCCATTAAGCACAGCAATATCCGCGAAAGGGGCCCGCGCCGTATCTAATAGTGCATTGTAAGGTTAGGGCATGTTTTGCACCATGTTTCTGTTTTAGACCAAATCGACCCAAGAGTAGTACATGTTTCCTGTAATTGAAATTATTGTTTAAAACTAGTCTTGCCCGTAGATTGTTTTAACAACTACCCACAATCTGCAAACGGTTTCTTTTTGCATCTTCACGGGCAGGATAGCTCATGAATCGTTTTCCTAGATCCTTCCCAATGATTAGCATGGTAAAATATACATTTTTAGTACACCTCTACTGCTATTTGTTGGAATCATCATTTATTGAAATGTTACTACAATTGTGACGATTCACGCTCGTTTCGTGCGTATTATTTTAACGTTTTTGGTTTGAATGAAGTCCAGTTTGTTTGATGCCACACTGCGCAGATGTTCAAACGTTATTGAACTGATGTTGCGGGCGTGCGCACAAGCTAGCCGAGCCGTGTTTTTGGTGTTATTTGTCGTCTTATGCTTCATTTTAACATCCCTACACTACAGGCGCGCTTGCAAGGAAATTTGAACCTACATCAGAAACACGTAGAATCGGGTAGGGTTTAGAAATGAGAGACTTTTTTCGCCTTTTTTTGCCCTTTGTTCCTTCCCGGAGACATTTTACCCCCGGGTGGGTGGTGGAGGATCCTTCAAAAACTTCCACCATACTGTGAACGCTGCATGCGGACAACAGATGGACAACTATGAACGATACTGGCTCCTCGGATGCCCTTCTAGTTATCGCAACTCCATTTCCTTCTTTTACAAAGAAAATCGACACAGCTGATCGATTTTGCAGCTCCATCACGGGAAAGATAAAACCCATCAATTGCGCACCGAGCAGGCGAGGACAAAGAAAAACCATCTATGGGTAGAAGGGTGCGGCTACACAGCAGTTTCCTCCGGGCGTATTGATAGTGTGTAGGTGGCTGTTAAATGAAATTAAGCACTTAACGGGGAGACTACACGGGCAAAGAAAATGCGCATGGAAAACCGAACTCGTCGTTAAACCTACGTACACGTTCTTGTTTTTCCGACCCTTTCCAGACCTTTCGCCATGGATTCCCCAACTCACCGACTGCGCTGGCGTTCGATCCCGTCCAGCGGATCCTGGCCGTCGGAGATAAGTTTGGCTCGATGCGGCTGTAAGTGTAGTAGAGCGAACATCCGGTCCCGGACCATCCTCGACCCCTCGTCAGTGTGCCCGCGCGTTACTGACGTGTGCCGTTTCTTTCCTTGGTTGTTTTAGATTGGGAAAGTTCGGTGTCGACGCCCACGTGAAACACGAGGGCGAGTCGGCCTGCGCCGTTAATTTGATTGAGTTCATAGTGAACGAAGGCTGTCTGGTGACGGCTACCGCGGACGACACACTTCATCTTTGGAACTTCAAGCTGAAAATACCGAAGGTGGTGCAGAGCCTGAAATTCCAGAGGGAAAGGTGAGCATACATAAACCTGTAACCACTACCCTCTACCCGGCGACGGATACTCATCTTCTCCTGCCCATCTATTTTGTCTAGAATATCTCGCTTGCATCTGCCCATCGGCACCAAATGGTTGTACATCGGAACTGAGAAAGGAAATACGCACATTGTCCACATCGACTCGTTCAGCCTCAGCGGATATGTTATCAATTGGAATAAGGCTATTGATCCGTAAGCGTAACGCAGCTGCAGAGCAGCCACCCTTGTAACAGCAAGCAGATCGTAGCAATCTATAATGTTTTCACCCTCTTCCGGTTGTAGAATTCGTAAAACGCATCCTGGCGCAGTCGTGCACTTGTCCGACAATCCGTTGGATGCGAACAAGGTACAAATCGGAAACGTGGAAGGGGCTGAACTGGCCACAAACTGGCGCGCACCGCTGACTTATTTTACCGCTTGTTTTTTTCTCGCCATTCTGCCGCACAGCTGCTGATAGGATTCGATTCCGGTCAATTAGTTCTATGGGATATGAGAGGAAAATGTGCGGAATTCCGCTGGCTGTCGCAAGAGCCACTCAGTTCCTGCTCTTGGCATCACGAGGGAAAACACTTCATAACATCACACACAGACGGTTCTTTATGTACGTGGCCTTTGAAACTTTCACCAAAACCCTTAACTCATAGTTTTCCTCATGGTGAGTATATGGCCGGCCGCAACCAAACCGGTTGCAGGATTCGGTTGAAATAAACGAGACGAAGAAACAAAACCACCCACACACCCTCCTTGCCCATCTCTTTCGTTTGCAGCTAAGACGAACAAGGAAGGAAAAACCGAGAGCTGCAACTCGATTCAAAAAGTGGAAGTGAAAACGAATAGATTAGGGTACGTTGACGTACAGAGCGCCGGCCCTCGGGCTGCAGCTAGCGACATCGCTTCCGCAAACGCATCTAATAACATGGCCTGTCTTTCGCTTCGCAGAGATCAATTTACAATTTTCTCCGGCGGTCTACCGACGGAAAAGAGTAATCCCAAGTCGCACTGCATCACCGTGATGGTGCAGGGCAAATCGACGACCGTCTTGGAAATGGAGCACAGCGTTGTCGACTTCGTGACCATGTGTGAAAGTCCATGGGGCAGTGGTAAGTTTGCCTGCGACGGTGCTATAGCTCGGTGTTACAATAAACGCTCACGTCGCTGCCGTCCTCCCTTCGTGCGATACTTGCCACGATTTCTCCCCGCAGACCTTCAAGAACCGTATGCCGTGGCGGTGCTACTGCAGAACGATCTAGTGCTGATCGACCTGCTGACGCCCGGTTACCCAACGTTCGAGTCGCCTTATTCCATGGATCTGCACGAGTCGCAGATCACCTGCTGTACATACCTTGCCGACTGTCCGTCCGACCTAGTGCCAGCGTTCTACTCGGTCGGACGCAGCGCGGCCACCAACCGGCGGACCGGCTACTCCGAGCGCGAGTGGCCAATCAACGGCGGCGAGTGGCAGCCGACGTCCTGCAGCTACTCGGAGATCATCCTCACCGGCCACCAGGACGGTTCGATCAAGTTTTGGGACTCGAGCGCCGGCACGCTGCAGGTACTGTACAAGCTGAAAACATCCAAAATCTTCGAGAAACCCCGAGTACGGTCACTGGACAGCAGCGAGGACGACCCGTTGGCCATCTCGATGTTATCCTTATGTGCGGAATCTAGGTGAGCGTGCACGGCCGAGCTATCTCTGCGAACATGTACTTACGTTACCTTCGTTCCACCGGTTCCATTCGCAGAAAACTTTGTGTTGCTTGCAACTGCGGCTACGTTGTTCTGTTCAAGTTCAGGAGAGCCGAAAGCACCGGCGATATTGTGGTAGGTAGCAGGCAGCTGGCTCCAAATTCCCGTCGAAGCTTACTCTACTTACTCTTTTCCATTTGCCCACACTGCCCACTGCAGGTCTTGGATATCCCTTTTACCATGGAAACTTTTACCGAATTTGAAGGCAGTCCAGAATGTGAGTTCATACCAAAATCACTGCCAAAAACTGTTGACTCAACCGAGAACGATAAGAAGGTGGGTGGTTACGGTGCGCGGCGTCCGATCGGAACACTGACTGTGGTTTTCATCTTCGTCTTTTAGAACTGCAGTCTATTGAAGGTTAAAACTGGACCACAGAGAAAACCGCCCGGGTTTCAAGCTCAGCTTGTATGTGTCCCGTCGGGGGCTTGCGGCAGTGTGCAGATTACTGCGCTCACCATCAACTCCAACTATGGACTGTAAGGGGGTGTTTCCCTTCGCTTCCGTCCAAATGACCAAGTGTTTTTATCGTTCTTCTTCTCCTTTCCCGTAGAATGGCTTACGGAAACGAATATGGCTTAACGATAGTGGATATAGTGAAGAAGACGTGTGTCTTGAATCTGTGCACCCAAGAAATATACGGTTCGCAAGACCCATATTCCAGAACGCCCAGGAGTCCCAAACGTTTGGAAAATAGTCAATCAAAGGACGACTCATTGCGTTCCCCTAGCATAGATCAGGTAAGCGACTGCAACTTCTCGCAGGCAAAGACAGCAGCAACCTAAAACCTAGTGTACAGCGGGAAAACGAGCACTTCTAGAAGAAACAAAAAAAAACCAACACGATTTAGTCGAAAGCGTCCTGCGCGTCGCGCTGTGTTTCGAATGTGTGTGTACAAGATTTGTATAGAATGTCACCTCATGTAAATTACATCAAACTGTAGCACCCGTTCGCTCCTGTTACTGTACATGTCTTCACGGCAATCAACGCTCTAGGTCACAAAAAAAGGCTAAGTTGTAGACAGCGAATCCGCATCGTTATCGCCTCGCCCCTAAAAAATACTAACTCACTACTGCCCCGGGTCGGGATGAAAGGTGCGGTTTTCGGGTACTACGTTTTAAGCAGACACCCGGTGTCTGATGTCCTACTAACATAGCAGTGCGCTACTAGTCAATGTATCGCGTTGCCTCGAGAACACTCTCGACCGATCGGCAGGAAACTAACGCTTTTCACTCATACTGTACCGGGCTCGGGATGCATCGAACCATGTGCGGTTGCAAAGGGATTACCTGGATTAAACCAGGCATCAGTGTTTGCACATTGCTAATGCGCTATGGCTACATTAATCGATATATATATATATATATATACCTTCTCACTAATTGCTTATGGGTTACGACATACAAACGACACGACAGGATACGTTCTCTCTCCCCTGGAAAACTCCATTAGCGACGTCCCTGGAAGCTTGATCTTACATTTTCATTCCAATTTTGAAACCACTCGTCCACATTTTAAACATGAAATCATCACTGTACTTACACTGAACACTTCTGCAGCGTACACAGTGCAAACCTCAGTATACGTTACCCATCGAATCATGTGTGTTGAATTAGAACAATATCTTCCCTCTTCTTCCGAATGGGGATAAGGCAACACAGCTTCACGTATACTGGGGTTACACACAGTACACAGTTACAGACAAATATCCCATGGTACTAAGAACATGCATAACACATTTCATTCAAACAAAACCGCTGTGGCCTGCCTGTCTCGTGCTGTGTGGGCTCGGTGTGGATTCGACGGCGCGCCAATACGTTCGACCGGCTCGTACTAATTGGCAACGGGAGGGAGGTTGGGGGAGTGTTGAGTTGATGTGCATGCGTGGAGCAGCCAGCACGGATTGTCGTAGACAAAGGCCAGTATAATCACCGGCAGGTTATGGGCACACGCACCTTATCGTCATCATCCTAGAGCGGTGTATAGAGCGTTCCGGTGCAACTAGTCCACCACTAGTGTTGGCTTGTTGTGTTTTTTGCAAGGCCTCTGTTTGCCCTCTCTGACCGCACTGCTATTACGTCCTCTCTTACATACTACTTCCATCTACCGTGTGGTCTAATAGAGCTAACATCTAGTGGTTTTGTCTGGATTTTGTTGTTTCTTTGTGCGTTCTCTCGTGTCAACCTCACCGTGTCCCGCCTGCCATTATACATACCTCATCGTAGTGGTGTTCCGTGTGTTGGTTTACTGATTTTCACCGATTTCGTTTACCCGCCACGCGGCGAAGCAAACTGACCATGACCATGATCACCAAGCGAACAAGTTATCTATTTGTCCCAGTTCAGCCATATTGACACACCACCGCTGGAGAGTGCGGCCACAACTGCTGTTGCTGCTGATGCTGCCGTCGATGCTGCCATTGATGCTGCCGTTGATGCTGCTGAGTTCGACGTGCCGGCGGATGAAATTAGTTTAGCGATTGCCGGGTGCACCGCCACCACCATCACACCTACCGCCAGCACCGGCGTCTCGACCGCCAGCACTGATTGTGGTGTTGATGGTGGTGTTGCTGGCGCTACTAACCCACCTGCCGCTGATAGCGGAAGGGCGGAAGAGTGTCCTGACCGGGCGCCGGATGACAGCTTCCATGAGTGTGGCGCGGTTACTGCCAGCGCTACTGATGTTGCTACTGATGTTGCAGTTGTTGCGGGCATCGTAGGTGCCAATGACGGCGACGACACCACCGTCCCCGCTAGTCCGGCAGCTGCTGCGTCGGTCGTCTCTACTATCACTTCTACCTCTACCTCTGCCTCTACCTCAATCTCAACCACCTCCACGACCGCCATCGCCGTCGCTGCTGCTCCAGTTCCAGCTCCTCCTCCTGTCCTCGCTGCATCGCCCGGCGAAATCGAATCGCAAGTCCGGTCGTCCGCAGCGGTCAGACCTGTGATACCCAAAACGGCAGCGAGCACGTCGTCGACGGTCCCTACTACTACTACCACTGGTACTACTACGACTACTACTACTTGCGCCATGGACGAGACGAGCAAGCGTGCGAAGAAATCTTTCATTGAATCGCTACCGCTACCGAAATGGTTGCGACACTTGAGTAAGTACACTGCCGCCTTAGATGGAACGCCTAAGAGACTGTCTCGCAACCGTACACATCTTCACAAACACATACACACATACATACGTTCATCCCCTGATATCAATCAATCGAGTCGACCTCACCTGCAGCGCATATTGACAGACACCATCCGGATGGCGGAAGTTGTCTTTAACTTTCTCTCCCTCCCAGCTTTCTCGATCTATCCGACTTCTAGTTAATGGAGTGTCCTGCGGGGGTACAACCTTTGCCTATGCGTGTGTGTGTGTGTGTGTGGGTATGTTTTTTTCTTTCTGTGGCGTCTTCCGTATGCGCGTATTTCGCTTTTGAGAACAGCAACCGTCGGCCGTCGTGTGTTGATGTGGGCGTATCCACCTCCTGTATCCATTTTCCGTACGGAAACCCGTGGGTAGTGTTCTTGAGTGAGTTTTGGTTTCGGAACCGAAGCCGGTCCTTCATCGACGATGCGTTTCCGCGTGCATCTACACCTGCGCCTGACCTCCGTGGCCGGAGAGATTCTTTCACTTTGCTCCCTGTTCTTAAGAGTTTGGCCTGCTAGGAAGAAGGGATGGCGGAGATTAACGGGTGGGACGACTGAACGAGGTGTAAACATGCCAAAAAAAAACGCCGGCTTCCAGCGTGTATACGACGGTTCTGTGTACAGTGGCGGATAATTGACATATACGCTTACATGCTGTATTGTTCCTTCCCACCCTGTATTGTTCCTTTCCTCCTTCCCTAGATTAATGGGCTCGTTGGTGGCAGTGGTGGCATCGGGAGCGGCACTACATCCAGCTCCGCGACGACGCCGAACGCGGTCAACTCGAACATGCCGCTGTCGATGTACGAGCGAGGCATGAGCATATCAAGTGCCGGTAGTCCGAGCAAGCGTACTGGAACTGGAGGCGGATCCACGACAATAACGGGTCTGACAGACTCTGTCAGGAAATCACGATCGCAAGGTGCGCGGGGCGGATGCGAGCCACCGACCGGACCCACCCACACTTTTCTCGAACACATTACGATTATGTTGTTAGCCTTATCAATTCATGTATTAGCCCTTTGTGTTCCGAGCCACCCCACCATCAGCACCCGTTTATTTCATCTTCGGGTAGAACGGAGAAGCTTTCATAGTTCTTTGGTTTTTAATTCGCGAAATGTTTGAAGGTTTTTCTCAAATTTTTACTTCCGTCGTTTTCCTAAGTTCCCATAATTTCATGATTGGAAATTGGATTGTACACCAGCGCACCTTTACCCATCGATTGTTTTTTTTTGTTTTTCCTGGGTTTCCTTACTGAGTACATGTGTTTCTCCACCCGTTGCTGTGTTATTTTGCTTTCCTTTTTGTTTTCTTGTCGCCTTCTCTCTTCTCTTCCATTTCGATTCTATTATGTTTGCCACATTTTCCACTCCCCAGACGTCGGACGAACCGACGGATTGTATGAAGAAGTATAAAACTAACGCACTTCACGTACCGTTACACCCAACGCCCGGTGTCCGGTGGTTTACCCTTTCTTCACTGCAGATAAATTGGATAACTCATTCTCGAGATCTCGTTCATCTTCTATGTCAAGCTTAGAAAATAATGCAATGGAGGCTGTGACTTGTTTGGCTTTTGCCGATAGTTATGTAAAAAAAAGCGGTAAGTAGAAGTCCCTTAGAAGGGGAGTGGCACGGAGTCGCTGCTCCGCTCTGCTGCAAACTGCACTCATTTAATGTAACTGTTTCTTCCTGTTTTGTTTTCTCCTGTATACAGATCCCTCAATGGCATTGCCTACTGCATGGTTAGGAACAAGTTTAGGATCGATCCTAACCATTTCTCTATCCATTCCGGAGAATGATCTAAGGAAAGCGAACGGTGTCCAATCGGCTCCAACTGGTGAGTTGGTTTGCCCCCCGACAGGCACTAGCACGCCGGCCAGCGACTCACGTTTCCCTTCCGTTTCCGTTCTAGGTGCCATGTTCCGCCTGAAAGGTTCGATCCTTTCGATGTCGCTGTTGGACTGCAACGGGGCGCTCATTCCGTACGCGTTCGAGTCCTGGCGGGAAGATTCGAAGGACGGCAAGGAGAAGCGCGAAAGTAGGTGTACAGGGCGGTGGCTGGCAAAACCCCACAGCTCTACCGATCGCGATCAGCTCACCGCATTCTGTCTATTGCCCCTCTGCCAGGAACGCCAACCAAGACGTCATCCAACAAGATGAGCCCTACCAATCCGGACGGTTTATGTGATCGACAGTTTATTGCCATAGCGAGCGAGAAGCAGGCGGGCGTCTTTGCACTACCGAGTCAGAATTGCGTCTACCGGAAGAAGCTGGTCGACTTTGACTTCATCGTGAAGGCCGAAATCATCAGTATGAAAGGTGCGCCAGTGCTCGTGCCGGTACCGAACCGGTGCCATCTGTACCGGGCTTGTTTGTGCTAATCTTTCGTCTCTCTCTCTCTCTCTCTCTCTCTCTCTCTCTCTCTCTCTCACTCTCTCTCACTCTCTCTCTTCTCATCCCTACACTACCTCCACAGATAGCGTCTGCCTGATATGCTACGCGTCGAACGGACATCTAATGGTTTTTACCCTACCAAGCTTGAAACCCTTACTAGAAGTTGATTTCCTTCCATTGGCTGATCTGAGGTAGGTAAAACCGGATGCGAGTCATCATCCGCTCTCCGCTAACAAAGCGTCCTGCTGCTCTTGAAAACAAAAAGAAGAAGAAGAAAAATAACCAACACTGGTAGTATATATGTAGTAACACCTCTCTATTACATTACAACTCGACGTACCTGGCGGCGTCGTCTGTCTTACGCGTACCTGGCGACGTCGGCATAATGTATTATATGTATGACGGGCGGGGGGCGGGGGCGGGTGGCGGGAAAGGCGAGCTGCAACACCTGCCCGGCGAAGACAACGAACGCCGCGAGTTTGTCGCGGGGCGAAACAATTTGACCGACCGAAACCTCCGCCTTCTCCGGACCCGGTTGCCGTGTTGTTTTTTTCGTTCCATTTATCACTTCGCAGTAGCTCGCGTCCACTCCCCTCTCTCTCTCTCTCTCTTTCTCTCTCTCTCTCTCTCTCTCTCTCTCTCTCTCTCTCTCTCTCTCTCTCTCTCGACTAACCCTTTTGTGCCTTCTCTTGTGTCCCTTCCGGCCACACTGACAACTAAATAACACTCGTTCTCTTCACAACAGTTTCCAAACCAAGTGTAAACAGGGCGTGGTGGATCCAATGCTGTCCATTTGGGGGCAACAACTAATAGTCAATGAAGATTCGAATGTGTAAGTGTGCCGGTGGGGTTGTGGTCGACTTCCGGCTCGACACGGCGACGAAAGAGTACTATGCGATATCGTTTCTTCGAGCGACGGCGGGTTTACTTACATATGTTTTCCTACACCTACGCCTGCGGGGTACCTGACGGTGGGACGCGCTCACTGATTGATAAGTGAGCAGAAGAAAGCAAATACAAATCTAAACAAGTGTGGCTCCTCTCTGTGTGTCTTTTCAAACACACACACATCGTTGCTTGTTCCTTGTGGCCACCGGTTTTTCTTCTGCACCTGGCCGCATGAAGGGGTCGTTGGGAATAATCTCCTCCTCTTCATGTCCTTGCAGGACAATGCTGCCGGTAGTGGAGCAGCAGCTCCTAGGACCGCTAGCGTCGACACCCGGGGGCTGGATGGGGCGGGGTTGGGAAGACTCCTTTACTTTCCTTATAGTTGTGTCCTTTACTAGTTGTGGGCGATATTTGTGATGATACTTTTTCTGACACTATACTCTTCCACCAGTTCCACGAACGTATATATGTAGGTGTATGTATATAACATATGTATATTTGTCCACCATTAACCCCCTTACCTACCACCCACACATGCTGTGGGGTTCGATCTAACAATTGTCCCGACCCGTTATGACTCTGTAACTTACACCAGTTTCTTTCTCTTCTCTCTTCGTTTCGTTTCGTTTTGTGTTGCTTATCGCAATCGATCCTGCCTGCCGCCGAATACAAACATACACACACACACACACACCCCCGGGGGCACGCACACGTGGATTCTGCAGGATTTCAAGGACGTTTAGCTTTAGTAACAAAGGCCATGGATTGTATTTAGCCACACCCACCGAAATCCAAAAATTTACCGTTTGCCAAGAATTCAGGTAAGTGTGCGGTGGTGCACAGACGGGGAGACTGCCGGAAACGGACAGAAGTAAAAAAAATCCCCTTTTCTCTCCCCGCGCGCAAAATGATCTACCGGAAACAGCCACCAATACAACAACATGCTTGGCGAGCTCTACGTACCTCATGAAATGCCAGAAGCGCCCAAGGAAAGCTTTTTCAAAGGACTTTTCGGTGGAGGGATGCGCAACCTCGATCGGGAAGAGCTGTGTAAGTGTGTGTGTGCGCGGGGGAACGGATGCTGATGGAACGAGCGCTTATGAGTTGTGTTTTTCTTCAGTTGGCGAGTCGAGCGGCAAGGCGAACCGGTCGGTGGCAAAGCACATCCCCGGCTCGAACGCGAACATCCAGGAGATGAACGCCCGGACCACTTCAGTCACGTCCGAGATCAGCAAGGCGCACCAGCTGATGCTCGAGCGCGGCGACAAGCTGAGCCAGCTCGAGGAGCGCACCGAACGGATGTCGAACGAGGCCCAGCAGTTCTCCGGCAACGCCCATCTGCTGATGAACAAGTACAAGGACAAGAAGTGGTACCAGCTATAATTCGCCCCCGCTGCAGCAATATTCTTATCTACCGCCCTCGCTCCACCCACCCGCCTCCTCTTCTCTCCAACAACGTTATCGATGTGCTGTGGTGGATGGAACAACTCTACTGAAACCTTCTGTGTTGGTCGAGTTGTCATTTTGTTTCCAGCGCTGTGTGTGGAAAAAGCTGTAAACACACACGCACAGGAGCAGCAAAGTAATTCTTAGTTTCGTTGTTTAAAAAAAAACATAATGAAAACTCTCATTGTTGTTTCGTCTGTTACAAGAAACAAGAGGGAGAGACACAAAATGCAGCAAACTAAATGGCGGTGATAAAGACACAAAACACGCAGACACACACACACAAAGAAGACTAACAACCAAACATCAACCAACTCGTGTTATAAAACAAACTAGGCGAAAATGAACAAGGGTGGTGGGCGAAGCGTAAAACTAGCATTCGGTTTACTCGTTGAAAATTTTTAGAGCATAAGCATTAAATCAAGTGGAGACGGGACACAGAGGCGAGTGGAGCAGTGGAGTGCAGAATGCAACATACAAAAACGAAAGCAAAAAAAAGCATGTTATATTAAATTATTTTTTAAACTTAATAATGAAAAAAACACAGCAACAACAGCAGCAAACACAAGAACAAAGTCATTATTACTCAGTAAAACAGCAAAACAAAAAGTGTTTGTCAGGCAGTTTTCGGATCACAAGTGGTGTCAAGTGGTAAAAGAAGAACAAAAAAAAAAAAGCAAAGTAAAATTACTGCGCGTTGCGTATCATTGTAAATAGAACATTTTGATATGACGTGTACTGTACATATGTTGAGAAAAATAGCTATTATTGAAAAAAAAAACACACACACAAACGATTATCTGTTTTCATTTCTTCGAGTGATGATTCGAACGGCGCGATTGGGCGAAAAGGGGATGCGGGATTGATTTGGCTCCTCCGTTTCTGCCGAGTTTTGCTTCATTTCTGGGCCTTGGCAGCAAGGCAACCCGAGCTGTTTCACACCCCCGAGCTTCAACACTGGACCAGGTTTCATCGCCGACACTCCGCCAATTCACAGCACCAATGACCGTCTGAACAACTACTAAGTCTGTATGTAGTCAACGTTCACCTGCGTTCATCGTGACAGCTGAAAATGCAGATACATTGTGCCAGGTGGGTGTGTGGATAAATGCAGTGTTCTAATACTTCGCCGCAGAAAAATTATGCTATACTGCCCTATACCTATACACCCTCTACAACGCCAATGTAACACGCTTCCATTCCGTGGGAATTATATCTGCAGTATTGATAAAGCGAACAGGAATTCTCTTGGCTTCTATTTTAGTTCTCGCTCAGCTCATCATCATTCCGTTCGCATCCAGCGATCCGCTGTCCAGGTATTACTCGCCCATAGAAGTTGATTGATATGATTCAATTGAGTGAAACACTTCGAAACAATCGGACAACTTATTGGGGTACAACACTATCGGCTAGATTAACCCGATCACTATTGGGTAGATTAACTATCGTTAAATTAAGAAATAATTACTGCGAACATCACTCGCAAAAAAAACCAAAACAAATTGTTCCGCAAATATCGCTAATGTGAAATAGTGTGTCGCATTAGTTCTGGGTTTAATGGGGTTTGTTTGTTATTGGATTAGAAGAGTGGCCTTCTATTCCCTTGGCACAGTTTGATTTCGGACTTCGGACCCCGCCGATCGTATAAGTCAAAAGTTACTACGGGTTTGACATTTATTGTGAATTCCATTAGTATGATAATAATACAGCATATTTGTAAAGCCGTCGTTCGTCTACCTAGAGTTGGAAATGGTTGTTGGGATGTCAATCGTCCTCCTTTTTTTTTGGGTATTATTATCGATAGTTATTAAATGAATAAAATTAAAGAAAAAACTGTGCACTACACACATTACTGCCATATGTGAATAAACAGAGGCTCGCAACGCTCGCTCGGTTGTCTTTGCTTCTTGTCCCCAACGCACCTTTTTCTTCCTTCCCTTCCCTGTCCGCTCGTCCTAATTCGTACTTCTCACAGTTTGCTGTTTGCGGTCGAAGCATGGCTGAACCTTCCGACCAGCGACCAGTTGCCCGTTTCCTGTGGTTTGTGTTCCCTGCGTCACATTAATTCTATTTCTATAAATTGGTGGAAACTGCTGACGGGAAGGAGTCCGCCTTCCGCCAAAGGTCCTTCTCTTTTTTCGGCTACAATGATGATTTGTGCGTAGGTGCGGCGTGTGTGGCATCGGCGGCGGTACTCGGGGGATTGGGTGGCGAGCGGGTGGCGATAGAATAGCCGAGGGGGTGTAATAACTGTGAGAAAATAGGCAAACTTTCCTTGGTATAAACGGATCGGTCGGCATCAGGCACATGATCCGGGCCCCCAGTGTAAATGACTAATTTCGTAAAGAAGTATTTCATTCAATGTATTATGTATGTTTGTAACAAAATACCCCGCCAACCCCACCCACGTACACTGCAGCAAGCCATACGCGCACATTAACACTCACACACAAGGTCGTCGACACAGCCGCAGCGAGACCAAGCCTTTTTCCCAAGTCCTGTTTAGCTCGAGCTGCACTGATGCAGGCGAACGTTCGACCCTTGGCCATCGCCATCATCCTCATCTTGTAGCGGCTCCTCCGGGCGCACAGGCACCTGTGGAAAATCAAGGATGAGAAAGAAAAATTTAATCCGTACATCATTTGTTGCGTTTAGCAGTCACTGTCGCCGGGGAACTAACTAAATGCTTTCGATTGCTCCACCGGAAAAATCTTGCGTTGTTGTGATTAATTGTCGGAATTGACGAATGATATTACTTTATCCTCTGTTGTGATTCTTGTGAGGTGATTTTCTTCGATAAAGCACACACTGTGGCAAGGGTGAAAACATCCACTCAAACAAGAACTTGAGTCGATGGTAGAATAATGCCATTCATTTCTCTTCGCATTATACGGGGACTGATACGACGAGATTTAGATTTCGTCATCCAGTTCATGTAGGTTGGTTTATAAATGCGATACTAATGTATGTAGATACCCAAAATTGTAGATAAAAGGGCAAGCATGGCATGGGATGGGTACGATGGATGGACATGACTTACCAGTTCGACCTTTTCCGCGATGTCCGGGACCTCATCGAGCGGCAATGACGGCAACAGACTCTTGATCCCCGTCACCGCTTCGACCGACAGTGTTTCGGGAAACAGGACGTTGAACTGTATTATAAGTCGGCCCTTGTCGCTGGGAGTTTGAGGGAACGGCATGCCCTCGTTGATAATGCATTTGCAGCCGTTGTGCTTGATCACCTCGCCCGGGAACGACTGGATAAGCAGGTTGCGCCCGTCCAGCGTCTTGATGATCTTCTGGAAGCCGCAGAGCGCTTCCGTCAGCTGCAGATCCATCTGCATTATTAGATCTGTGAAGTGCCGCTTGAACACCGGGTGACGCTTCTCCGCAAGCACGATTACGACGTCGCCCGGCTTCATGTCCGGCTCCTGGTCGCCCTCGCCAAGCAGGAAGATCTTCTCCTCGTCCCGCATGCCGCGCCGCACCTCGACATGTAGCATCTTGCGCACGCGTACGATCTTGTGACCGCTGCACTCGCGGCACCGGTCCTTTTCGTCCATCGTTTCGCCCAGTCCGCGGCAGATGAGGCAGCGCTCCTCGCACTGCTGCACCAGGCCCGGTGCAAGCTTCTGCAATTTCAAGATCACGCCCGTTGCACCGCAAGGCTGGCACTTATGTACCGCACCCCTCTTGCCGCCGATGCCTTCGCACATATCACAGATTACGTTCTTCTGCAGGGACAGCTTGCGTGTGGAGCCACTGTAAAGCTCCTCAAGCGTGACACCCATTTGGTGGATCAAATTTTTCGCCTGACGTTCGCGCTTGCTGCAGAGGTAGCAAATCAGATGGACACGGGCGGAATGGGAGATTTAAATAAAACATCAAAAGTGAGCAGCACAAAGACAAATGTCCGGTTGTCGAGACAACGAGATGTCCCTACGCCTACCGTTCGGAGTATCCACCGTTGAAGAACATGTGGAATAGATCCATCGGGCTGTGGAAGTTAGGACCTCCGCCGGCGCCGCCCTTCTTGATCGCCGCCTCGCCTCCCTCGTCGTAAATTGCCTTCTTCTCCGGATCAGACAAAACTTCGTACGCCATCGAGATTTGCTTAAACTTCTCGCCCTCGTTCGGGTTCTTGTCCGGATGGTACTTAAGCGCCAGCTTGCGATACGCCTTTTTCAACTCCTCCGGTGAGGAACCGGGCGTCACGCCTAAAAGTTCGTAAAACGCTGTCTCGAACACCATTTTTCTTCAGTACGTTTCCTTTTCCACGAATCGATTAACCTTAAAAACGATAGCAGTTTAGTCAAAATTTGCCGGCAGGGTAGAATGTGGAATGGCAGGGTTGGCAATCAAATATATGGTCTAAGTTCGACGGCGTGCGTGTTCTACGCAGTCGATTTGCCAGGGGAGCTGTCTACGCATGCGTATGGCTACATTACACCGGTCGCCGAAACCCACTGCAGAATTCATCCAGTTTGAGAAGGAAATTTCAGAAAAGATTCGCACTGGTTCAAAGGCAAGCATACTAGTCAGTTTTAACCAATTTTGACGATATGGCCAAACTTGAACAATTGTGAATCTTTTAAAACAAATGATGTAACTTTGAAATTATACTCCCACACGACACAATACACATCAATGACAATAATCACGGTTCTAACGGTAATGTATAGCTGGCAGCAAATTAGTAGGCGACCGTTCGATCCATGGATTCTCCTAACTTCTCTTCATATTATTCAAAAATGCAAGTAGACTAGCTCAAAATGTCGAGCCGCAGGAGAATCGCAGCGAGTAAATAGGCCTCATAGAACATGTTGAAACATGTTTCAGCACATAGGAGCACGCGTTGCCATCGCGCACCAACTAATCCGGGAACTCTGTATGTTCTGGAGCACTACAATCCCGGAAACGAATTACTTTTCCCTACAAGGTTATGGTGTCAGAATAAACTGATTTCAATGCACAAATAATCCACCGGAGCAGAAGTATAGCAATGACGCCAATGACGTTTAACCTCAACAACTGTCCAAATGGTGAAAAAATTGATTGAAAAAGAAAACACATGCTAGGCACGCTCACTGCAAAATGTTTTAATGGCGTTTACAATGGCAAGAAATCGCGACTGAAAAGAACAGTGACGCCATACTGTTCGATTAATGCCTCATGGCAGACGTGCAGTTTGGGTTTTCGGTAGCATCCCACCGTTCGACTAATAATAGATTATCAATGCCAATTAGTTTTTCCTTCGTCCCTAACTCGCAATATGCCCAAAAGTTCACAAATGCTACACTTACCACCAGGTACAATGTCCAATTTGGCGTATTTTAGAGATCCAGTTGCTTGAGCGACAGCTTTGTTAAAACTTTTCCAGGAATCGTGGAGGCAACTGTTCCGTCCAACTGGCACTGCGATCACTTCTGTCTAGCAACTGAACTGCTCGGTCTGCTGCTCTGACTTGTGGAAAATTCTGGAATCCTCAGAACATCTGACAGTCCACCTATAACGATAAACATGTGCCTCCCGGTCGATACGTTCAAATGAACCGTAGAACACACTGATGACAGTATGACGGTATGCTGCGAATTCTTGTTAAACGCTTCAACAAGATCGTTGGTTTCGATTTCTGTGTTTATGAAATCATCTGCGAACTTAAAACACAAATCACACAGAGTAAAACTAGATGTTACCACTCCGGTTTTCATATATTTTTACAAGCAAAATTCATTTGTCAATGCATTTCATAATTTTCTTTTTAGATAAAAAATATGTATTTCGTATATGACGAGGACATAGATTATCAGTGAGGAAAAATAGAGAAAAACAGTGCTACCAATTATCGAAAAGATCCCCTTCGTAACTTGAGTCTAATTAGACCGTTGCGGATATTTTGCCATAAAAACCGGAAGGAGCCTTCCTCAATAGAACAGTTCGTTTACGCGGAAAATCAATTGACAGAGGAACCAACGGTGCAGTGTTCGCGGTGTCAGTGATAGCCAAGATTGTTAGATCTATAGCAGCTTGCGGACAACACCAAACGTTTCTGACAGTAGGATTAACGCTGCGCGCACACCAACCTACCAGTAGAATTTTTTTATTTTTTTATTAATTACTTTCCCGTACTTTCCTTCAGCGATGCTCGGTTTCTTTTTATCTTCTTTGTATTGTCCATTCAATAGGATGAAAACTACATACATGAATCATTTTGGCAGGTGATGTCTGGTGGTTTTTACTGGCACAGCGTTGAATTGTTTGAATTCAGTTGAAATTTAGCAATTCAGCAGATTTCACGATTCTGAGGCCCGATTGTTCGCATCACGGTTGAAGGCAAGCGTTTGAACAGTTCAACGGTTATATACCAGTTGCACGGCGAAATTTGAAAGGTTGCCTTCACAACACAACTGTCAAACAACGATGCATCTGGCAGCGAAAGGTGTGTCTCACGGGTATAGAACCACACCCAAATAGCAATCCAGTGAGTAGTTAGCAAGCGAGCAACGGCGTCAACATCGAAAAACAAGCAACGCCAATGTTTGGCTAGCCGAGGCTTGGTATCATGGCTGTGCATTTATGTCGTTTCATATTGTTTTGTGTGACGTTGCCTATATTATCTTCCGTTGGGCAGCAGAGCAGCAATGTACTGCGCGGTGGTAGCCCTTTCTACGAAGAATCGGACGAGTACCTGAAGCAGCAGCGAACGTCGAACGCCATCGACGACATCTTCCTCCGGTCGGGCGGGGACCGCAAAAGTGTCGAGGACTACTTCTGTCCCGAGTACTGGTCCGCGTTTCGCAGCACATGCCTGAGAGTGCACAAGTCCCCGCGGAAGAACTGGTTCAATGCGCAGAAGATCTGCCAAGCGTATCAGGGCGATCTCGTGAGCGTGGACACAATCGAGAAGCACTCGTACGTTGTGAAGCTGCTCGATCTGGACGTTAGCAAACAGAACCGATACTACATTTCAGCGCGCCAGGTTTCGCCGGGCAACTGGGTGAACGCAGACAAGAGTCAGCTGATCGCGATCGAAGATGCTATCAACTACGAGGAGACCGCTGATGCCAGCGACGAGTTCCAGTCGTACTTTGAGGGCAGCAAAAACGTTATCGAGAAGGAGGAGCAGGACGATCCGCGCCGCTTCTACCAGTCGGATCGCTACCGCAACCGCAACTACCTCCTGCTGGGATTCAATGGGCACAAGGAAAAGTGGCAGTTCTTCCCGGTGACGGGCGAGGAACAGTTTCTGTTCGTCTGCGAATCGCGCACACTGTACAGTGCGGACAATATGAACACGCTCCTGGAAGATCGTCGCCAATACGACTACGGGCTCGAACATACCGATCTGAGAAAGATACCGCGGGGACCGTTCTTCATCAAACAGCCTGTGGAGACAACCTACGACACGGGCAAGTTTAAGATGACAAAGGACGTCACGCTGAGCTGCCTGGCGGGTGGCTATCCCACGCCGAAGTACACCTGGTACAAGGAGGAGTACGTGAAGGACAACCTAACGGTCATACCTGTAGACCCGCTGAAGAACGCACGACACACTGTGAGC
The DNA here is from genome assembly GCA_034621735.1 of Anopheles plumbeus. Classification (NCBI taxonomy): domain Eukaryota; kingdom Metazoa; phylum Arthropoda; class Insecta; order Diptera; family Culicidae; genus Anopheles; species Anopheles plumbeus. The sequence continues at coordinate 56,560 of JAOEFI010000001.1, read as the reverse complement.
GGTGGAAACCTTATCATTCACAATCCCTCGCAGAATCTTGATCAAGGTAAGCGATCCCATACAAGGTTTAGAAATTATAATAAAAGAGTGGCTATATGTTGTCTAATTTAGTTTTTAAGATCCTATAAGACTCGCGGCCTTTCCGACCGTTACCATATTTGGCGTGTAGCGTTCATATGAAATAAGACACCGTAATAGTTTTTTAATGAGTCTAGATCGGAAGGTAAAACAACATTTCCTTTCATTCAAGCATATCGTTTTCAAAACTATGTTAGATGCATCAAGGGTCGATCAATACAGGTTTCCAGATATGTCGTGTAATAAGGCTTTTCTATTAGGTTATTTATTCCTACGTTAACAGTATGCTATCTATTGTTTCGTCTTTTGCTCTCTTAACATTTTGTATTCGTAATTGTTTCCGTAGTGTGGCACATTAGCTTACAAGTATAGAATGAGACACAAAGTTACAATGTTCAACAATTGAAGAATTTGCATAACTACTTCAACTGCTTTACTTCACTGTCGTCTTCTCCGTTACAGGTACATATCACTGCACAGCGCAAAACATCTACGGTAAAATCATTTCGGAGAGCGTCCAGCTCAACTTCGGCTACATTCTCGAGTTCAACCTTCAGCGCGCCTCGGAGAAGGGCGAAGAGAACTGGGGCAAGGCGCTGGTGTGCGAGGAACCGCAACACTATCCGGACGTGAAGTTCTACTGGTCGCGCAATTACTTCCCCAACTTCGTGTTCGAGGACCAGCGCGTGTTCGTGAGCCACGACGGATCACTATACTTCAGCTCGCTGGAGGTGATGGACCGGGCAAACTATTCCTGCACGGTAATGAGCACCGTCAGCGACACGGGCAGGAATGGGCCGTTCTTCGAGCTCTGGGTGTCGCCATCGCCGCACTACCAGGATCTCATTTTCGCCAACTCGTTCCCCAAGGCGTTCCCGAAAGTACCCCTAGCAGGCAAGGATGTGCGGCTCGAGTGTATGACGTACGGCTACCCGGTCGCTTCGTACAACTGGACGCGCCGCAACGGGCACCTGCCGCGTCTGTCGCGCCTGGAAAACTTCAACCGCGTGCTGCTGATTCAGAACGCGACCGTGAACGACAACGGCGAGTACCTGTGCACCGCGAAGAATGGCAAAAAGTCGATCGTGCAGAGCATCTTCCTTAACGTGCAGATGGAACCGAACTTTACGATTCCACTGCGCGACCGCACGAAGGACTTCCAGAGCTCGGTCTCGTTCCTGTGCGAGGCGTTCGCGATGCCGGACGTCAACTACACCTGGTACAAGAACGGTGAGCTGATGGCGGAGGATGGCTCGGACGTGCGCTTCAACAAGGACAAGTACACGATCCAGGACAACCTGCTCAAGATTAACTACCTCGAACCGGAGGAGGACAACGGGATGTACCAGTGCAAGGCGACAAACCAGCTGAAGGGCGTCTACTCGGCGGCGCAGTTGCGCGTGCTCAGCATGAAACCGTCGTTCAAGAAGCGCCCGCTCGAGTCGGAGATCTACAGCATTGCGAACGGCAACACGACAATCCACTGCGAGCCGGAGGCGGCACCGACGCCCAAGATCGTGTGGAAGAAGGACGGCAACGTGATCGGCACCGGTGGCCACCGCAAGATCTACCCGACCGGGACGCTCTTCATCTCGCCGACGTCACGCGACGACGAGGGCACCTATACGTGCATCGCGTCGAACACGCAGGGCATGGCCGAGTCGAAGGCGCGCCTGATCGTGCTGCAGGAGCTGCGCTTCACGGAGCAGCTGCCAGTCAAGCTGATCAAGCAGATCGGCGAGCTGCTGTTCCTGCGCTGCGACGTCACGTACGACCAGCTGCTGGACGTGGCGTTTATCTGGGCGCACAACGGACAGCTGCTGAACGACTACGGGCTGGAGTTCGAGCACATTGCGTCCGGCTCGATCGAGGGCAGCCGCATCCGCATCCACTACAACACGCTCGAGGTACACAACCTAACGCTGGTGGACGGCGGCGAGTACGAGTGCATCGCCAAGTCGTCCGTCAACCGGATCGTGTCGCGGTCGACCGTGCTCATCCAGGGGCCGCCGGGTGCGCCCGGTGCGGTCAAGGTGATCGACATCAAGCGCACGGAGGCACTGCTCGAGTGGACCAACGGCAACGACAACGGGCGCCCGATCCTACACTACAACATTCTCGGGCGCACGAACTGGAACCGCACCTGGGTGAACGTGACGAAGAACGTGGTGGCGCAGGAGGCGGATCGGTACAACGGGCGCCGGCAGGCCACCGTCACTGGCCTGACGCCCTGGTGCGGCTACGAGTTCGCCGTGGTGGCCGTCAACGATCTCGGCCTCGGCATGCCCAGCCTGCCCTCACCGATGTACAGCACGCAGAAAGACCGCCCGTACCTGGCGCCGCGGAACGTGGGCGGCGGTGGCGGCAAGATCGGCGACCTCACCATCACCTGGAGCCCGCTGCGGCCGGACGAGCAGAACAGCATCAACGTCCACTACAAGGTCTTCTACAGGCTGCAAGGGCAGCGCGAGTGGGGCAGCCAGGAGCTGGCCGGCCAGGGCAACGTGGGCAAAGCCGTCATCCACGTGCCGACGGACAAGTACTACACGCGCTACGAGGTGAAGGTGCAGGCGATCAACGATCTTGGCGCGGGTCCGGTGAGCGAGCTGGCCGAGATCTACTCGGCGGAGGATATGCCCCAGGTCGCGCCGCAGCAAACCATCGCCCGGAGCTTCAACTCGACCGCGCTCAACGTCACCTGGGTGCCGGTGTCCCACAGTCGAGAGTCGATCCGTGGCAAGCTGATCGGTCACCGGGTGAGTTTTGCGTTTCGGGCGGTTTTTTTGTTTGTTTTTGCTGTTTCGACCGATTTCGCGTTTCAGCTAAATGGTCCTCTTGCAACGCTTGTGAAATCGAAGTGTAACGAATGACTCGAGCGGCTCCACAGCAAGCAGTCGACAAAAGTCGTTTACTCTCTAACGCTCTCTTTGTTTATTTCCACGCCGCGCTCCCCCGCACGGTCTTTCTGCAGCTGAAGTACTGGAAAAAAGAACACCACGAGGAGGACTCCGTGTACTACCTGTCGCGAACCACGCGTCCCTGGGCGTTGGTCGTCGGCCTCGAGCCGGACACGTACTACTTCGTCAAGGTGATGGCGTACAATGCGGCGGGCGAGGGCCCGGAGAGCGAGCGCTACCTCGAGCGCACCTACCGGAAGGCACCGCAGAAGCCCCCGTCCTCCGTAAACATCTTCGGCATCAATCCGTCCACCATCCGCGTCACCTGGCGCTACATCGCGCCATCGCAGGACGAGGAGCCTGTTCAGGGCTACAAGATACGCATCTGGGAGAAGGACCAGGATATGTCGAGCGCAAACGACACATACGTCACGATCGGAAAGAAGCTGGAGAAGTACATCGACAACCTCACACCTGGTAAGTCGCATAGCATTGACCCCCGTATTCGTCCGCGTTTCATTTTACGCCACCTTTCTCTTCGCCACAGGAAAATCGTACAACTTGCGCGTGCTAGCCTTCAGCAACGGAGGCGACGGCCGAATGTCCAGCCCACCAATACAGTTTCAGATGGGTAAATAAGCCATTCCCTTTTTTGTTTTGCTTTTCCTGCTTATAATAATATCATTACTTATTTCGGCGAGAAAATCTTTTTTTTAATAACGTATCCACATGTTTTTGTTTAAACATCAAAATTTTATTTTTAATTTCACAAATAAATAAATGATCGCACCTTCATTGATCCTGCCAGCGATGGACAGGATGAAACATGAAACCTAATCGAAATACAATGCGTACCACAATCTTTAATAATCAAACCTTTCTCTCCACCCCTGTTACAACTTCGGTTGTATCTTTGGTTTTTACGTTTTTCTTTCTTTCATTTTTTCGCAGGCATCACCCAATCGCCCCTGAACAATTCCAACAAGCTGTTCATTCCCATTGCCTTGCTAACCATTTTAAGTATTATGTTATGTTTCCAGTAGCAGTAGACGATACTGCTGAGTGTTTAGAAGTAGCGCCGAAAGGGCGGAGCTTTGCCGGTCTGATAATGTTGGATCTGCTTATTTTCCTGTTCAGTTCGTTATATTTTCGTTTTCCACCGGTGGTAGCTAACAAACAAGTGAAAGTGAATCTCAGCGTACAACTAGGGGGCGAACGACATTTTTTCGCGGGTAGCGTTAGAAGAAGGAAGGATAAGTCCAATAGAAGAACAGAAGACGAACGACAGTACAACGCCAGCAGCATGATCAGAGGTGGTAGTATTCCAGCTCGGCAGCGTAGTCTAAAGTAACAGATTAAGTATTTACAGTATATTATCAACATCCGTCCTTAGAACCGTAAGAAGAGACAACAAAGAACATCCGTACTTTAGGGCAGCGGGAGCGAACGGGTACATGAAAGAAATGTATACACTTAATATTCCAAAATAAAAAAATTGAAAAAGATATAACATAACTGTACATTGTAAATTTTGCTATTAACATCCAAAATTGAGGAACATTTCAACATGCTTACTGAGCTTCAAGGGCAAGCGTTGTTGTCATCACCAATAATCTATTCGAAATACATGGATCAAATCTGCTGCCAAAAACAAATTGATAGAAGATTTTTTAAAAAAAGGCGCCATCACAATCAAACCTACACATGCATACATACAACAAATGGCTTTGGATGGTCAGGCATTGCATTATGAAAATGAATACCAGACGAAACACTCCGTAAAGTCCTCTTAGTTTGCCCGGAAGGACAGCGCGTACGGTGGCATAAACTGAGGTGAACAGATGGCGTAGATAAAACCGCCAGGATAGCCCCACCTGATTAAGTAAGTAATCATAGCTGGGCAAATGAAAGTACAAGTTGACCCCGCGAAATTTGATTCCAAAAGTACGAGCGGGTCACTTCTCGTGACGGTAACACGGCTCTGCATTGCCATCGTATGTCAGGTAAGTTAAGAGTTTAGACTGGCCACCCGCTGGTAGTTCGCTTACAACTGTACTGCTTCTGGAGTACGGAAACTACATTGATAACGAAAAGTTATGCCACAAGCAGGATTATTCAAATTTGTAACAACCGAAAAGCTGCATGTTGTTCGCGCAAGCAAACCCGGTGCTTTTTCAGAGCAAAGCTTAATTTCATTGCGCCTAAATGTATACGCAATAGCTGACAAACGTTCGCCATGTGTTTGTTGTATCGCTATAATAGTATTAGTACCGTTATGATAGTACGGAAACCCTTTGTTGTTGGAAAGTACAGTTTGAAGAATGAATGGAGGCCTTTAAATGAGTAAATGTCATTAAAGGGCGTCATTGAATGGACGTAAAGCATTTGTACGAGGATGCCATTGAAAAAACGGCTGGAAAAATTCACTAGTTGAAAACATTTAGAAAACAATGCTACACCTGTGTTAGTTCTCGACGTTAGTATTTGAGCTGCCTAAATAAACCACATGTAAGAGAATACCGCATTCCTCCAGAAAAGGGGGTTTGGTTTCTTTTTAAATAGGATTTGAATTCAAGCCCAGAGGATCCCTTTCTGACAACATTGAAAATTCAAAAGAACGAGAATAGCTCAACGATATGCATCGGCTTATAAAGCAGGCCATACACTGAATTATTATGGCGTTCCTGTGATCCGCTCGGGACGCTACATCCGAAACAACGCGTAGCGTGCAACAAACAATATATGCGACAGGCCGAACGTTGCGTATCGGGTAGTGCGCAATTTTATCGTGCATATATACATATGCTCTGATGGAGCAGGTTGAAACGGTGTGTGTGTGCCGCCCTTTCCCGGCGGGAATTTGTCTGTGGCCACCACCGTGCATCTATTCCTTCGGACCGATGTCAAGTTCATAGTAATTCTGCTTCCAGTGTCTTGTCGAACGGCAACGGTTCGGTCGCGCCAGTTTTGAAATACAACTCGCCACGAGCAATATGAGTTTGTCAAGCAGCCACACGGACACAGCCGCCTGATGGAATTGAATTAGAATACATTTGACAAATTAATTCAAAATCAACGCATTTTTAAAATCTCCACCTTTCTCGGCAGGGTAACGGGCAGTCGGGTTGTCATTGCGCGCGTCATCTTATATTGCCATTATTGGTGCAAGGGAGACGGTACTAGTGGATTGGGGAGGTTTGGGGAGGCCATTCAGTATGACTGTATATGTTCGACCGGTGCACCCGTACCGCGCATTATCGCTAGAAATGTCCAAATGAGATTTTAGAATCGAACAACACACTCGTTGGGCAAACTAGAATAAGAAATTTACCTGGCCGGTCAGTTGAAACTGATGATTTTAGCCACATAATAAACACCCACACAGCCAGGAGCAGATCTATACCTATGTTCAGCACACATTGCAACTCGCCTCGGGCATCGGTCAGCAGGTCAGAGACAGTACTACACTTCGCTGCTGTATGGAAAACAGGAGATGGGGGCTCTAGGGAGCATCTGTTTCTGTTCTGCTAATGGTTCGGGCCTATTGCGCCTGTGTACGTATGCCTGTGGTCAAACGTACGCTTGTGTGCGGGGGTGTGTGTGTTTGCCATGCGCCTATTAAACGGTTATTGTATTTCATCCATTTTCCCACCCCGTCCCACTGTCCTGCCCCAAGATCGCAGCCGAGGATATCTTTCGGTTCTAATGGTTTTCCATTTTCACTCTCTTTTTTGTCGGACACTTGAAATATGAATAAAATCAGTTCTTCCCTGTGCGCGTAACGTTGCCTATTTTACATGAAATTACCTTTTCAATGCAATCACGATGCTCATTCCTTTATCACCAGTCAATCAAACCAGTATGTTATGTTTTCCCCATTGGTATTCATTTTTACTTTGAAATCAATGTTAAAGCCTCAGTGACATGCTGTGGCAACACAATAGTGTCGCCTACCATCGTAGCCCATAACGCTCCTCCCCAATCGACCGGTCCCCCGAGTGGTGCACAATGGATAATACAAAGAGCTTTTTCTACCACAAATTTTTTTGGTATTGAAATTTGATAATTATGTCGGTTTTTATTTATTAGTTGGGATGGCCTTTGCAACCCCATTTTTTTCTCGGTAGTTCCCTTTTATGCAGTGCTTTTCTTCATTCGAGTGCTTAACACTGTAGGAAGACAATAGCCAATCCGGATGCAATCGACCATTTTCGTTCGAAATTGCCGGGGGCTTGGTGCAGATGGAATTCGAATGCGTTACCGGTGAGGTCGGTCAGATGTTTCGGTGTGTTCTAAAATAAATAGTTTAGAAAAGTGGCGCATTGGTTCACCGTTGCGGACCATTGTGCAGTGTCGGCGGGCACACACGTTCTTGTTCTTCCAGTTTGGAGAAGCTGCTTATCTCGATTCTTTGTCGCTCAACTTCTACGGCCATCTCTCACTCTCGCTCTCGCTCTGCCGCATATCCATTGATACATATGTACATATTTTTTCCTCTCTTCGCAACCCATAACGCCACTACTTGCCAGGGGCTGTTTCTGATGTTTGTGCAAACGAAAGCGTTTGCGCCCTCATGCGTCAAAACACGAAAAGATGAAGCGGGACGTAGAGATGAGACCGGCCGGAGAGAAAAGGAGCGCGAATGACAAAACCGCATCATTCACAAAGCAAATAGGAGATTCAACACGCAAGCGGTTGATGCTCGGAGAAAAAAGTTAAACACCCATACAGGAACATGCACTGTAAGCGCGGTACCCACGCAGCGGCATTCGACAGGCGCGCTTGGCATCGCCATTTATTTTATTTTATTCATTTTTTTTCCAATTTGTCGCTATGCCGTCTAGCGAGCGATGGAAGGGCTCACCGAGTAATAAACCGAGATGGCGAGAGAATTAAAAAAATGCAGGCAACTGCGCGCTGGCCGCGTACAGTCCCGACCCAAGAGGACGCTATAGCGGCGGCACCAAATAAGCGGGCACCGTCGAGAGATAGCGTAGCATCGTGTAACAGCAGCACACGGCGCCTCTAGCTCACCACTACTGCCAGGGCTAGCAAACCCATCCACGGCAGCCAGCGGGCAGGTAGGCTAATCCTACTAATACCACACCGTAGCACACCGTGCGATTGCCGTTTGGGTGCCCTGGATGTAGCGCAAGCTCGCTGGCTCGCTCGCTCGCGCTCTACTGTATTATATCACACTTTCGTCCGATAGCGTCGCGTCACGTCGTCACCATCATCGGAGAGCACCGCGCGCTGTCCAAAATCAAAGCCCAGAACGCAACGGGAACCACCGAGGCAAGACACAGCACCGGAGATCAGCCCCGTGCGTATTGAAAGCGAAGCGTGCAGAACCCGCGTCCGAGAGGGGCGAAAGATACGACCGCCACAGAAGCGCGGTGGGTGCAACGTAGCAGTGCGCTACACACGTACGATACCCGCTCCTACACACGGGGAAGGTATGCGATGATACGATAATACCAGGAAAAACCGACGAAGAAGCCCGCGCGCGCTACCGAACCTGACGCTCTGATCTTGGCGCTTGGCGACTCGCAGTGCGACACTACACCGACGCCGAACGCAACGAACGCCTAACGCGAACGCGAACGCGAACGACAGACAACACAGTGTCCTGTCGGGTTTCTCCCTGGTCCGGTGTCTTTGAGTCGTGTGTCTGTGGTGAGAAGTGAGCAGCAACAGCAGCAGAAGCAGCAGCAGCAGCCGAAACAGAAGCAGCAGCCGCAGCCGCAGCAGCAACAGCAGCAGCAAAGCAGACGCGAAAGAAGTGAGCAAGCGGTAAAAAAAAACACAAATAACTACGATAAAACTGCATCCAGAACGGCACCCTACGAACACGCACACATGTACGGTAGTAGTGGAGGTAAACTTGAAACGCATCAACACTGCACCTTACTCGAAACAAACAGTGCAACGAAGAAAAGGAGGCACATAAAACAGTGTAAATAAACGAAACCAATCCGCAAAAGCAGAAAAGCAACAACAGCGGGCGCAACAACCATCAACAACTATCAACAAAATAGGAACGAAAGAAAAAGAAAAGCGAATTGAACAAAAAAACGGCTCCCTTATCAGAACAGCACACGCCGGTTCGGTGTTTTTTTTTCCGCTTCGTTTTTCCCTAGCAAGTGGATAGTTTGCAAACATTGGCAAACAATAGAAGCAACATGACATACTCACACACTTAATACTTCCAACACCAGTACACCCCCTTCCAATGTCCCAACATACTCACATACCACAAATCTTGGCTATCGGCCGACCTACGCAGGTGGTATTCACCTGAAGCAAATTATCGCGAAGCTTTAGTGCAAACACGGGAGAAGTCTACACAACGAAAAAAAAAAGCAGAACATCCGACCCCAAAAAAAGCTCGCCGTTTTTGTCACGAGACGAGAGAGCCCCTTCTAACGTGATTTTTATCGCCTTATCTCTCTCTACTCTCCCCCATCCCCCTCCCCCTGTCCTTCTCTTCCACTCGTTTAGGCTTTCTTAAGTTCGCGTCGGAAGACAAAGGAGGAGAAAACAACAAACGAAAGTAAAGCACAGCCCACAGTGATACCGTGCAAGTGTGGCGGCAACAGGATAGTGTAGCGTCCCCCCGCAGTGTAAGTGTGTGTGTGTGTGTGTGTGAGCGTGCGTGTGTGTGGACGATTGCTTGTTTGTGCGCGCGCAAGAAAAAAACCCCAACACAACGCAACAACTACACCAGAAGTAACAAATAGCGAGTGAAGTGTCGAGAACAAGTGAAAAGGATCTCGCGAATAGAGATGAAACAAAACTGAAACAAAACAAACCAACAACGACGACGGTGACGGGGAAAGGACATCCGGTTTCGCTTGTTTTGTTTTTTCAATCGTGCCCGGTTCGGAAGCTCCACGCTAGCTACGCTTCTCGCGACGCAAGGATAAAAATTGTGTGCCTGTTCTTTTCACCTCTCTTTCCAATTCTCTGTTCGCTCGTGCGTTTGTTTTGTGCTACCCGTTCGCATACCAGTGTGTGATTGCAGTGTGCTGAACTGCACTCCCCCACCCCGCTTCTCGCACAATCGTGTGGGTGTATAAGTTGGTCTCCACAGCAGCTACGACAGTAACATCTAATGCTACAACTGCCAAAACTTCGACATTGTACTGTTCATTCAAGGCAACATTCAACCTGCTCAAGGAAACGATAAAGTAAAAAGTTAACCAACCACTGATCAACAACAGTATCTGGGCAACAAATATCCATCACCCGCCCCCGCACCCACGTGCCGGGTGATTCGTCCAGGCGTGCTGGTCCAGCAACACTGTCCACCAGCCGAGTGTTTGCGTCGGTCGCAAGTCAGTGTGTGTCTGTGTCGCTCCGTGTGAGCATCCTTGGCGAAATTCGCACAAAAACTCCCCATACGCGGTTGACAGCCCCAGGTTGAGAGGAAAGGAAAAACAGCCCCTCGGAGCCAAGATGATGATGGTGAGTACATGCTTGCGTTTCTTAGTATTTCCTCCTCATGCTCTATTTCCCCTGCTGAATCCAAGTGATTGCATATTTGCAACATGTTAGCACAATGTATTGTCAACTAATACGCCTAGCCGTAAGTCCTCCGCCATTGGAGCATGAGCTGGAGCTCCGATTGTTCTCTCTGATATCGGTCTGTCAATTACGGTTTAATTACCGTGAAAGCAAATCAATGTACCACTAGTCAAAAAAACCGAAATGAAACAAAAACAAAAGACTGTCAATTTGTTTCTCTACTTTGTTCCCTTTTCATCGCTGTTCTAGAAAACCTCGAGTTCAATTGAACTGACCCTATATTAAACGGATTCGTTTGTTCTTATACGGTGTTCTAGAAAGTGCAAATACATTTGAAATTCGTCATCCTGAGATATCATGTGAAAGTTGTCAACCAATCAACTCTGTTCACACCTGAACAATTCAACAAATCAGGCTTTGTTAGGTTTCCCGGAAAATCAACTTCCATTTCCATTTCCATAAATGAAACGAATCGCATCTTCAAAAAAAAATCCTAGAACATTACGAAACCCAGCTGTTTAGTCCGCAACCAGCGTGCTTTTGCAACACACAGAATCACACGGAAATGTGAAACAAAAGGATTCAAAAACAAAGCAACCTGTCAATTTAGTTTTCCAGCTCTTGTCTGCCGTCTAATGGCCCGACGCAGTCTGTCAAACGAAATGCAAAACGTAAACAAACTAAGTCAAACATACACCAGAACGCTTTATCGAAGCAAGGGAAGTATGCAAGAGTTTGAAAACAAAACCAGCGATAGAGGGAATGCAATCTTGGCGCCGTCTGCCGGATACGAAAGTGACCTTTCAAAATTACGCTATTAAGGTTTTTTTTCCAAAGAACCACTGATGGATGCTGTGAAAGTTAAAAGCCGTCCTCGAGACAGGAGAAGTACTTTATGCAGCTAGCACCATCATGTAAAAAAAAGGTCAATAGTGTCAACTAACACCATATATGCATTTCCTTTGGACGTCTTCTACCGTTCAGCACTAAAACTATTGCGAGCAGTCGATAAAGTCGTCCTGTTTGCAAATTACAAAAGTAACGGCAAATAGGACGAGAAAGTTAGATTGGTTAGCTCAA
>JAOEFI010000001.1:26138-44878 GCA_034621735.1 Anopheles plumbeus | reverse complement strand
AAGGGGCTGAAACGCGGTGAAACGTATGGTTTTGAGTGATTCTCATGCATTTTGCTTTGCCCAATGTTTCTAGGGCGGTGTGTCGACGCTCGCCTTGTGTACTCATTGCCCCCAGCGAACGAGTTGGAGGAAAAGAAGACAACAAAAAAAAACCCAACACACGCAAAACCCAAGAAACGACGCCGCGCCATTCCCCGAGAGTATGCGCGTTCGAAGCTCAAGCAAGTTCCTACAGGGTTTTTCGGTATCCAAATGCAATGTACACCCCTTTTCGTGGTCGCATTGACACCCTATTCATGGCCCGCCGATCAGGAACGAAATAAAATAAATCTACTTTTGACCCGAAGGCTGCTTTTGACAGAGTTAATCTGTCAGTCACAACTACTGCATTCGCTGACAAGGGGACTGGTTTGTTTGTTTGTTTGTTCATTATTGGATTAGAGAGGTTATGAATGGCAGGATTCATTCGCGGCTATAAAGGGCCTTACGGCTGGTGCGTTAAGAAAATTTCTTAGCGTTCACAATTTCTTAGAGTGGTTTCTAGCGACTAGCTGCGCAGACGTGTGTCCGCAGGGACCGCAAATTTTTGCAATTGCCCGAAGAAGTCGGGTGTGGAGGCGAAAGAAGCACTAATGCTTCAAGTCTCTATAATATTATTCTACGAGAAAAAAAAATTAAAATTTCGATCAGATTAGGAAACCCCTGTATCTCGCTCTAGAACCTGCTGCGGATGCTTGCCGGGGATTCTCCCGATTGACCATTTCTCCCGCGGGCACACCAGCAGATAAGTGCTCTTTCTCGCGCTTTTTGGGGAGCACGCACTTTGGCCGTCATCGATCGTGGCCTGGCCACGCTGCTGTGCCCGATCGGATGTTTGTGGACGGCCGGTTGGACGCGCTTCAGTGGGACTGATGTGCACATGTGTGCTCCCCACTGCTATGTACACGGGCGTCGCGAGACCCCTGTATATACCACAGCGGCGCTATTTCAACGTTCGCTTCCATCGTCGGGTACTGATGGCGAAGAAGGGGTGAAAAGCGGCGCTATGCGCGCAGGTAGGAAGGGGTAGGGCCGCATCGCAGTACGGCGTCGACGTGTTGTCGTCGTAGCCGTTCTTCTTCGCGGGTTAATGGCTCACAAGGGCAAGCAGAGGCAGGCCGTGTTCGTAGCCTGACCCGTGTAGCAACCATCGCCGTTTTCTTCAATCTCTCGGTTCGGTCGCGTTCGAGGTCGTAAAAAGTTCCCCACTTGAAAGAAGTTGCTTCCCAAGGCGGGCAATCTAACCCTCTCCCGTCCCGCACTCGCTTCTTCCGCGGACTCTGCTCCCGGTCCTGCTGTATGCGCGGTAGACCTTCTCGGTGGAACGTACATTTCACAACAGGTTCTGCTGTTCGAGAAGCAGAAGAAAACCAACCAAAAAGATGACAGGAAAAAAAGAACGACAGAAAATACATGAGAACCGCAGGGCTGCCAACAGGAACGGCGTATAATTAGGAACACCATTCCTGCCGCCTTCGTTTGGCTGTGTGTGTTGGAGCGCTATTTATATTTTTGCTTTCAAGTCACCCAGAAGCACTCTGCGTTTGACTGAAAACAGTACTTAGAATGTCTGCATTTAATTCATATTTTTGAAATTATGAATGGCTCCGGGCAAGGAAGGTTGGCTAGGAAACAGACAGGAGAAAACAGTAGGAAGGTTTGCAAAAACAAACCGAAAAAAGGGCACCTCCTGCCTTCCGTCTGCCAGGGGTGGTTGGTTCTGTTCTGCGCAGCTGGAATGAATTAACGTCATAGAATGCGTATAGTAGTAGTGGTGGTGGTGGTGGTGTGAAAGCAGTAGTGCAGGTATATTCACACGCTGCATTCATTCGCTAAATTCCGAATGGAGGGTTGAGAAAGAAACGTTATGGGGGATGGGAGGAGGAGGGGGGCATCATCCTCCTCCCTGTAAGCGGGAAACGGCCGCGCGGTCCGATCGATCCCCTAGTGCGGAACAATGTAAGAAAAGGGAACCTTGGACAACGGGATGGGACCTTTCCGTGGAAAAGGGCATGCGGCGTGGAGAGAACTTCAGTGGAAAAAATAATAATAAAGGGCCAGAAAGGGCAGGCCATTTTGTGCACCATGTGGTGTGGGTAAAATAACGCTATATTATGGATGGGAAAATTTAATACACCCGGAATCGCGCTCATGACGCCGCTCATAGCGGCGTGTGTATGTGTGTTTGTGCTAGTGTGCGAATGATGCTGCCCTTCGGTGTGTACGCAAGGCTTGAGCTGGCATGCTCTCCCTCCGGGATCCTTTCAGCATAACGTAGCGCTGTGTGCGTGCGGAGACCGCTGGAGTGGATACGCTTGCCGCCATGATGGCGTGCCTTGGAACGTGCGAGAGGGAGAGCAAACAGCTTCGGCGTGAATCAGTCCAAATGGACCCGTTGGCGAAATTAGCGATTTCTGACTACGGCATTCACATTTTTGTTTTGCTCCTGTTTGTTTTCTTTTCTTCATGCCGTAATCAGCTTATGCTCGTAATGTTTAGCCTTTTTGTTTCCCGGAACTGACGCACGTGCTCGATGGAGCGGTGGCGCCTCCCGCAGCTGCCAGTTCCACGAAAATGTACAATGTCTCAGCGGCGCCCGGCTCCGCTTTTTCTAACCGCTGCAGCCGTTTAAAGTGGATTGTTTGTTTATTTAATCGGCTTCGCTAATGCTATGGCTGCTGGGATGAATGGACAAGTGGTTCGTGAATAAAAGATGACGCTGAGATGAGATGAACCGATCACGTACGTACGCATAATATAAATGTTGGTACTGCGAATTGGATTGGGTAACCCATTCAACCCGCGTTAGGTAAACCAGGTTAGGTGTTTTTTTTCCAAACGGAAGCAAAATATCCTCGTTTGATTAAATCAAACGATTTGAGAAGATGCAGCGCTGTACGATCGAGGTTTTGGAGCTGCAGGATATGGGTTTTAAAGTTGTGCCATGGGTTGTGCCATTTTAGGTTTTTGGCGGCACAAGTTAAACGAATAAAATTCGTCCATAGATTTCACATATTCTTACTAGACTTACTAGAGACTTTCCACAGACTTTTCACGTATTCCAACGCGAACTAGAATTCGCAGTGCGTCCGTCCCACAACGTTTAGTTTCGTTCGTGTAGAACAAAGAGAAGAAACGAAGAAAGAGAAGGTTCGTGTAGAAACAAAACCTGCCGAAAGCAGCTTCAACAATCCGGATCAAGGGTCAGGCTGTTAAAACAAAAATTCTGGCGAATAAATATAAAATCTTCAGCTGTTTTTTTTCTATTAATTTAACCCACGTAAATTTGCTTTGCAGCGGGTTTCCGCACCTTTTTTTTTATAGCAAATTGCCATCCTCTAGGTAAATTCCACGAATTTCTAGCGAACCAATTTAGTCGGAATAACCCGAAGGACTGTCTCAGCAAAAGAATACAATTTTGTCATTTCGCGCTGTCAAATTGTCAGCTAAGAGAAAAGGGTTCATATTAGCCATTGTTTTTTGGATTTCCCTTCTCGCCCCCGTAACCTTTTTTCGTGTTGTTTTTGTGTTTTCCTTCTCTATTTGTTTTTTTTTGCATTGGTTTAAGGCAGCAGAAGAAAAATAAAGAGGTATAGAACTTGCAAATGGAGAAAGGTAGAGTTAGTATAATGTCTCTATTATCACGGATTTGAATTTTGATAAACGCCAGTGATTTTTGGCGTTCCATGTGACATGAAATAGAATAACTATCCATGCAATATCTCTTTTTCACATTGTTACCCCTGCTCAATCTAGGTTTCGTTTCCCTGTATATCCCTTTTGCCAGGTACGAAGGTCTCTTCCTCTTCTATTATTGATTATTCCCGCAGCGAAGCTTGAGGAGCGCTTTGCTGCTGCAAGGCAAAAGTGTACACGGGCGAAAAACGGTGTCCTTCAGGGATCTGTGCTTCATGCGCCCTGGAAGGCCGGAATTATGTTTTAATGGGCGCTCACTAGTGTTCCCTCCCCGTTTTCCATTTCTGCTCCTTGTACGCTTATGCTTTTGAGGTCTTGCTGCCTGCGAGGAAGTCCATAGGTAACATTGGTTCCGTTGATTGCTTGTTTTGGTCTGTCCCATTTATGTTTGGTTTTTTTTGATTAATCAGTGAGGCGACTGATTTCCTTCAGGACATAGAATCGCTCATATCATATGTTTAAAAACATGAGAATCGCTTGTTTGCGATTTGTCTGAAAATTTTAAGAATCAGAAATCATAAATAGGACATTTGACCAATTGCAGCCGGTCCTATAACCAAAAAGGTCTATATCATCGGGCTAACTTGCGAAGGCTCAGGAAGCTGCCTTACCGACGTAAATTCTCGCGTAAGAAGAAAAAGAAGAAGAAGAAACCATAAAAGTTAATCTTATCGTATTCTTTTGGTTGGCAAAGTTTACGATCGTAAATGTTAACCTTCCCGATGGAAATAATACGGACTGGCAATGGCCAAGCTGCTGTAGTAGTTCGGGGCTACCCCCAACATCCATCCTACTATACGAATCTCGATCGATACGTGCAGAAGCAGATTTCTCCGCGCGCTAGAGGCGGGTGGGCTTCTCTTGGCCATGGCGGCCGTACCATTCTCACGTTCCAGCGCTGGCGGCTGGCGGCTGTTTCATCACTCGCGGGCCACTGGCATTATTGTTCATCGCTGAGGTACTCACGGTTTTCGACGCGCGCCCCATTCGAGAGGCTTCGCTGGATGCTTGCGTTGTGTTCGTGCGACAATTTGATAGGATTTCGTTTCGCCTAACCCAACCATTGAAACATTAAAAAAAAAAAACAACGGTAGCGCATCACGCTTCCTCATCAAATGTACCCGCGCGCGAGGTATGATAAGCGTGCAAGCATCTTTAATAAAAAGCCCAAACTTCCAACTGCGTTCCGATCACCGGAATTGGTTCTCTCTCGGCTCTACCAGCAACAACAATAGGCCTTTTTGGCAGCTGATGGAGGCTAGCACTCGTGCCACAGTATGGAACAACCGGCTTGTTTGCGAGCGTGCAGGCTCCGTTGAATGCTGTCCGAACTGCTGATGAGGACTGATAACGGTGCGAGATTGAGCGATGGCTTCCCGCGTCTTTCGCTATTTCGCATTAGATTTCTACTAGATTGCCAGATTCCGGCAGTGAGTCGCTTGTTTGGCTGAAGAATCCACCACCATCTCCCCCGAAAGTGCAGGGTATGATGAAGCGCTGGCTTTCGGGCTGGGTGTTAGTGCAGCTTGTGTTAGAGAGCGTGCGTGTGCAAGTAGCAGCAGTAGCAGCACGCGTTCATCTGCTGCTGCATCTCTCTGTACGATCGATGGGTGAATTTAGAAAGAAAGGCATACAGGAAGGGACTGAGCCAGCCATGAGAGAGGCAAAAAAGAGCAAACGACTGCATTGTACTTTAATTTATTGCTGAGAAAAACTACCTACAGTCTAATGGTGGTGAAGAAACATGGAAGAAGTTAACCTTAAGAGAATACCGCCTAAAACAAAAGAACACATATAACCAAACACGCACGCATACATAGAGATCCGTTTATTGTTCCCGTTGTGTGTGTCTGTGCCCCCTTTGTGCTGGCAAACTATATGCCGAGTAGCTGAGATGGCTTGGTTTGGGAATAAGAAAATCCAATATAATTTTTTTAAAGGCCGAGTAAAAACTATTGGGATGGATGATGCACAGAAAAGTTTAGAAGGAGGATTACCTTGGCAAAGGCTTGGCAGGGGGAGGGAATGGGGTGGGGACGCCGACGTCGAAGGTTCAACAAAACGTAACAGCAAGGGAATTGCAGAATTCAACTGTGTCGTAATGTTTAAAAGACATGAACTAATAAAAAAACAAGCTAGGGTCAAATACAAGGCGCGGAATGAGGTCGGGATATGTCGAATATATATTACAATTATTCAATTAAATAAAATGTGAGGAAAAAGCGGCTTCGCCGGGCACCGGTTTCTGGTTGTTAACGCTTGGCTGCGAGTCTGTCCGTGTGCGGGTTTTAACGGATGAGGATTTGCCCGTGTGCGGGTCGGGAAGGGTACGACTTTGCATTGCCGCTGGTGCAGTGGAGTTGGCGGTAGCAAGCGGGTTTTAGTTGGTTTCCCGACCGACGCGCTTGGAAGCTTCGCTGGTTGGCCTGTACCTTTCTTCTTCTTTCTGTCCAGTTCGCTTGTAGGTGGCGTACAGAATGTCCACTACAAACATTTAACATGACCGTTAGGCGTTGGAATTGAGGAAGCATATGCACACAGTCGTCGTGTAGCCAGGACAGCCCGGTTGCGCGTGTGGGGGTGTCGCTTGTTCGATTGTGGCATTTACAGCGGTTCTTGCCTGCGCGTGAAACTGTGTACGTGGGGTAAATATATGTATTAATACATGGTATATGTCAGACCATGGTTCGTTTCGATCGTTCCCATGAATCGCGAAAGAAAAATAGACGCACACGCACACACACACACACAGCTATGTACAAAAAAAGCAAAGAAACCAGCTACAACCGGTACAAACACACAGACGACACTCCGCTTTCAGCCACCACCCGTGGCGTCCCGCATCTTTCTTTTTCCTTACCATCTCGCTCACTTCTTCTTTCTCCTTCTCATTCACTCTCGAAAGATCTCACACACGAGCAAGCGCTTCGGGCCGTTTTTATATGATTTTTATTTCCTTGCCCTCCTTGCGGTGGCGCTCGTGAAAACGTACCGTATTTTCCTATCGTACGGTGAGTGGAGTGTACACAAGTAGCAGCAGCAGCAGCAGCAGCATCAGCATCAGCATCAGCATCAGCAGCAGCAGTGCGCTGAGAGCGAAACCCTGAGAGCAGAACAAAAAAAGGCAAGCAAAGGTAGCAGCAGGCACGCTAGCAAAGCCTGTGCTGGTACGGTGTTGTACGGTTATACTGCACACTTTATCACACCGCGGTGTGTAGCGTCGTCCATCGTGTTGTTCGTGGTGTGTTAAGTGTGTTTGCCTTCCGACAAAATCGATCCAACTTGCCAATACCGTGGGGGAAGAAAGACACATCCTACTCTACCGTTGAAGCGCGGGGGGTTGTGGTGGTGACGAATGCCGGGCGTTTCGATTCAATTGGAAAAAGCACAAAAGGAAAAAAGAACTATCGAAAAGCATAGGCAATGGTTGGGCAAACCAGCCGCTAGTAGAGAATAATAATCGTTTTCAAAACAACGCCATTGAAAGCAGCAGCAGCAGCAGCAGTAGTAGCATCAGCAGCAGGTCTGCCAATGCAAGCCAGCAAACAAATGAGGGTGTGAGTAAGCAAGCGAAATTATTAGCATCATCCGCGTCACGGGAAGAGTAGAACGCACTAATGCAAGAGGAGTTGACTAAGAGTTGTATGGTGTGTGTATTCTACGGTGTACTGAGCATCCGCAGTACGGAATTGCACACACCGCGTGCGAAAAAACACTAGGGCGCCTAGTAGCGACGATATGCGTGCGTACCCTTTATGCCCGCACAAAAAGGAGTAGAATCAGCAGAAGACTGCCACTACAGAGCGCCAATCGCTTTCCGGTCTCGGACGTAAAGGAAGTAAAGTTTCACTTTGTTCCCATTCAATTCCCCGAAGACACACCCGCAGACGACAGCACCGACCACTTCGAAGGGGTTTTGATATCTCCTTTTCCTCCTTTTTGCCACACCTCGGCATCCGTTGGCGCTAGACCGTTTTTTCATTTGGTTTTTAATTAAATTAGAGTCACAATGGCACAATTTCGTGGCACCGTCTGGCGTTGGATGTGCCCTCCCGAATTAAACGGTACGCGATTCATCAATGAACATTACTGGTTGGTTGTATAGTTCTGGGAAGATTCCCAAAACAAGCAGCACGCGCTGATGGTTTTGCTTGAGAAGAAAGGGAAAATAAGTAAATGTATGAAGAAACGAAACGAATATACGGAAAACGAATTCACATTGAATCTCGGAAAACGTTCTAATCAATAGCAGTCTGGAACATCTTAGACAACGCCAACATCATCGCACATTAGGCGCTAGCGCCCAAGAACCAGGAGTGCCTCCCGGTATCAACATCGATCGGTTTTATAATGGACGCCATGATGGCTTAAAAATGAACTCCAGCCTGTTTGTGGAGCTGGTGCAGAGTGTGGAGACGAGTGGATAGCCTGCTGAAAACAAAATGCAGGAAGGATAAGGCCATTTCTCCTCCAGGTGCCACTTTGCACCGGAAAGCTTGGCAATATACATCATTTTTCTCGCAAAAGTCAGTGCCATATAATGCCGGTTTTTTTATGAAAATCTGTCGAGCATATTGGCGAAGTGACGCGTTCAGGCGCAGGCCTTGGCGATTGTATTCCGCACATAGCTATACATATCCACCACTCACACATTGTTTGTACTTCAACACATACGTACGAACATGTGGCGGACCTCAAACCCTTTTTTTCCTTGCGATGTTCCATTTCTCCTCTTCTACTTGATCATCCAGTGCCTGTGGCGTCAGCACTGCTGCACAATGCAATTTCGAGGCCCCTAAAATGAACACTCATTGTCAAGCACACACTCTATTGTTTCAAAAACAACGCAACGAGGGCCGTGCCTTGCTTGTATTTTGGTGGATCAAAGATTTCAGATCACGCGCTGAGTGGCTGAGACACGGTGCGGGCCAAATAAACCCAACTAGCCGCCGCAGATTGGTGGTGAGAATATAGTACATACGGATTCGTTGCCGCGGCGGCCGTTCGACGATAGTTGGAAATCGTCGCACAAATGGTGTTAGCAACGGTCTCTCAGAGGATATGGCATGTGTGTGTGTGATCCCTGCTTCAGTCTGGTGGGAGAAAGAGTGAAAACTACTTCACTATATTGAGTAAATACTTCTAGAAACATGTAGAAAAGGTTGCTTCTCACCATGCTGAAATATATATATCTTTCCACTCATCACCATCCGTGAGAATCGAAAAATGTGCCCTTGATAGGTATTATACATTTGGTGCTTCTTAATTTCACCGGATAAAAATGGTAGATCAAATTGAAATTTGTATAACTACGCTGGCAATAGTGGCACTGTTGTCAGTGCCATTTCAGCTGATAACCCGCATCATGCCGCCCAGATACACACTAAGCTACACAACTTACTCATCCCATGCGCCTCAGTTCCGGGCCGAGAGCCGCGAGTGTTAACCTCGTGAGTTCTAACGCGAGCACGCTTTTTCTCGTGAGCAGTTACCCTGGCCGTCCATCGTCATTCCACAGTTGCTGGTTGGCAGCAGGCAGAATAGCAACGCGCGAGTATTGGGTTAGCAAGTCACACCATATATTATTCACCCCCCATTGAGCATCATATAGTGCCGTTTTCGGGTAGCATCTTCTCAGCCCCAAGAATAATAAGAAAAGCAGGTTTAAACCACAGACTAGCCCCCATCGCGTGTTTACCACGCTAATCCGGAAAACTGTGAGCGTGCGTACGTGTACGTGTTGTTTGAAGAAAGCAAAAAAAAAAAATCGTAAAAGTTTTATGAGATATATTGCTGCAGTGTAGAGAAGCACAAACACTAAAGACCCAGCGAGGGTCAGACGTTGTGGAAATCGAAAAAATCATTGCAATAATTGCAAAAAGTGCAGAAAATAAGTTGTTTTTTTCATCCAAGCGGAAAGATAAAAGAAGCGTGCCGCGTGGCAGACGAAACAGCAGTGCGTGCGTGCGTCCCTGAATGTATTTTGTGAATATATTTCAGCGTGAATTTAAAACAGTGCGCCTCCACCTCCGCAGCACCATACTGCTTGCATCGTCTCCACCAGCATTCGTGGCCTTTTTCTCCATTTTTCCTCCATCTATCGTTTCCGCCATCGCATTTCTTCGTCACTATCAACCCCCACAACCTTTCTCTCCCTCGTTCATACAACGAAAAGGAGCAAAGATAAAGAAACACAAGTAAAACAAAAAGAACCCAGCATATCGTGTGGTGCAGGAGGGTGAGGAGGGGAATCATCAGCGGTGTGTGAACATCTTGTTGAAGAGAAAACTGTGAATTGCAAGTAGCAAATATGGAACGAAAGATTCCATGTGGGTTTGCAAACAAACGCCACACAATCAACCATAAGAACACCATACCATCAGCAAGCAAAAAACCCGCAGCAGGCATAGCAGCAGCAATAGCAGTGAAAGCGAGAATAGTATACTCATGTAGCGCAATAGAAAATGTGCTAGAGCGAGAGAAACGAGCTTGAACGGGATGAAGAGAAAAGGGGATAGAAATATAGAGAGAGAGTCTGTGAAAAGAGAGAAAAAAAGGAAAGGGAGTATGTGTGTGTGTGCGTGTGAGGGAGAGGAAGAGAGAATAGACGGCGTGAAGCAATAGAAGATTATGATAGCATCGTTAAATGTGTTGTTTGCTGACGCAAGTGAGTTCCGTATTGCTAGAAGTTGTATTGTGTGCATACAGTCAAATTTATTGGAAGGAATGGCTAAGAGAGGCGAATGGTAAATGTTTCTATTTTTAATTAACTTGAACGCCGCCTTCTAGTATGTTTCGGGGAATTCCTACACACGGATGAAGTGCCCAACACAGAACAATGTACAATGTAGGTGGTCACGGTGCTGGTGATAATGAGGATGCTGATGATGATGTCAACAGTCATATGATCCATTTGGCAGAGCAGAATGACATCCCGAAAGGGGGGATTGCGAATGTCACTCGTTTTTTGAATGAGACTATGTTCAACGGCGCATCATCGTTTTTCATCGCATTTTCTGACAGTTCTGCCAGCCGACTGCTAATCCCGGCTGCTCACCCATATGGCAAATTTCGATGGTGAAATTCTACCGACCAAGAACCCTCCTCTACTTGCACGGTTGTGAGTTGCTCGTGCCAAGTACTCTGCCTTTTTTTTATGAAAAAGATTACCGTTTAGTCGGAAAATCAGTTACGACCAGTTTGCATTACTTCCGGAAGTATGTATCAAGCATAGCCTAACCTTCCTCAATCGCGTCCACTTTTGGACGAGCTCGACCATAGCCATCTACATCTATATACACATCTTCAGAAAATGGGTAATTCGCTGTACATTAATTGTTAGATGAACGTCGGTCCTTATTCGCAAGAAATAGCGATACAACCGAATGACACGACTCCAATATTGTCGCCCAAAATTGCGTACGATGGCAGTCTCTCAGTTGTGCGTCTTAGTTCGTTGCCATTCGTCTCGGATAGCTTTGCACGAGCGCGTGGTTTCCGATTCGAGTCACTCACTCCCAGCCGCGTCAACGCAAAGCATGACGCGAAGCGCGAGGGTCGCTTCCGCTTCCTCTCGCGCGCTGAACATCTTGCGCTGCATAGCGAGTGTGCGTGGCGTTTTTATAGGTATAGGTACGGCGGCTGTAGAGCTTGTAGGCTACACGGTACGACGAAACGTGGTGGGTTGATGTATGCACACGCGTGAACGCGCGAGTTCGTACCGCCGTCGATCGAAGGGAACTCATCGGACCCTCAGCATCTGGGCCACGCGCCTCTCTCGCGAACATTGCGTTGCGTGTGCAAATGGCGTTGCTGTTGCCCCGTCGCTGCCGCCATTACGCCGTTCAAAACCTCTAGTGACAAGCGTTTCTCTCGCCCAAAAAAGTTTGTTTTCCTTACCACAACCGCTGGTTGTGCTTGATGCCGCACGGTTTTTTTTTGTCTGCGATCATTATTCACTCAATCGTACAGAAATTGAATCGTTTTTGTGCAAAAAAATGGTATGCGCGAGTATTTCAAGCGCATTGGAATACTCTCACCATCATTCAGAGTACGATTCTTTCGTTTTTTTAAAGCTCTGATAACAGCTGTATGGCATACATTTTTTTAAAATTGCCAAGACTGCTTCAAACAATATATGAACCTATCAGGGAAATTGATTATAGCTTCGTCATTGGCCCTACGGTTCCTATCAGCGAGGGCCTGACTACTTGCATTGTTTTTACGTAATCCAAATACAGCCGATCTTTGGGGTTCCAGCTGGGAATTCATGTACACTATGCATTTAAGGGAGGCATTTTATTGTTCAAAATGTTCATGAACATGTAGTACAAACGATGCGACACCATATAACGTAATTTTGCAACAAACTATACGTTTCAATGGCCAAAGTTCGCTGATTGGTGGCTTGGTGGAAACAGTAGGTCTAGAGTGTTGGAATGACGTCTTATCAAACACAGTTTTGTAAGCGATAAGAGTAATCTTGTTCTGTTCGGGCACCACGCGGCCGCTCAATTCGTTTACTGTTACACCCGCCACGTGTTCAACAAAGAGGTTTAACGAATACCCACAATAATTCTCTGATCCCTGGGAATAACGACCTGGTAGGGAATGTATTGTTGTATCGGGCTGTGGTGGCAATTTCCACCTGGAAAAGCGCCCATATGAAACCAAACAAGCATTTACTACACTCGCTTGAGGGTGCGCATATTATATAGTTCGTTTGACGGCACGTAATGGCACGTTTTCGTTCGATATGGCTCGCCGCCTTGCTGCATGCTAATAAAAGGCTAATAAGGCTAAAACTGCTCTCTTTCGAACGTGCAAAACTACAGCAGCCATGATGCTGCCAGCACAGCGTACTAGTGGCGTGAGTGTGCGAGCGAAAAAGAGGGATAGAATGAGGCGCTCGAACTGCATGAGGCCATTTTGGATCGTTCATTGGGCGGTCGCCATTTATTTGGAAACGAACACTTCTCCCAATCAACCGGAAGTCGAAACTCGCCCCCCAGTATCGCCACTAGGGAAACGGCTTGTCGTTTCTCGTCGGCTGCACCGGCGAATGATAGTACGCGTCATCGGATGCGGTTCGCGCGCTTTTCCGCGATTCAGTAGCATACGCACCAACACGGACAATACACAGCATATGTAGCGGAATTTGAGAATTGGCTACTCCTAAATCCGCATCGAATGGTATTGCAATGGTGCGTGAGGAAAAAAACAAGATTGTTGCTAATTTCGAGCAGTAACATTCATTGCAAACGACATCACAACTCCATGGAGAGAATTTCTGCGGTGCTATCCCGTTTTTAAAAGTTCCATTTCGTAAAGACGTCGTAAAGAAATGCAGCGCTCAACGCTGGACGGCACGGCCAGAAACTGCAATACGCTATAGGAAGTTTCACAACCTCCATATGATCCGCCGCTGCTTCGTTCTTTGCCACGGCAAGGAAACACATTTTATCGATTTTTTCCCAGCGCCGCCGGTGCTGAGAGTGTTAAGCTATACTTCTAACGAACACAACCAGTCGCCGCTAAAGATGCAGAAAAACCAACACTGCGACACACTATACGTATTAGTGTGTGTGGTTCGTGTCCGTGCTGTCGTGCGTTATCCGGTGAGAACCTAGCGTTCTTTCGATATTTTGTTATTTCGCTGTTGCTGTTTCACTTGCACTGCTTCCATTTTTTGTTCGTTCGGGACGTGCCTTCACCGCTACGCGTCCTCTGGACTGTTCTCTCTACCGTGACTACAAGAACGGAGCCTGTGGCTGCATGCCCCCTGTAGCGCTGTCGAGGAATGTTGCGTACAGGTGGCGCGAAATTAAAGCCAAAACTAGCCAAAGTGTCTCCTCGAACAGATCGATCGACACCACAGATGTAATAGAACGTCTGCTCAAGTTAATTGGAGAGAGCTCGCGAAGTTTCGCGGAAAGCACATTTATTTTCTAAATTGCTGCGTAGGTGCTCGGTAGAGAAAGCAGAAAAATTCAGATGCACATGCTCTCCCGCCCTCTTATTTCTGCTTGTTTTTTAGCGTGCTTAGACACAAGCGTGTGTATGTGTGACTTTTTCCACACGCAAGCGGATGGGCTCTCACACTCAGCATGGTCCGCGTCCACCATTTTGCTGCTGCCGATGCTGCGCAGCGAGCCCGACACCATGTGCGGTACCGCCATGACGATACTGGAATGTTGGGATCACGTTCCTACCGAGCCGGCGCTTGTTCTGGTGGAGGAAGAAAACAAAAAAAACCACTTGTTTCCGCATAATACAGAGAGAGTCTAAGTAGTTTTGAAAGTGTCATTTTATACGGGATGCAGACTGGCATATTCCGGTACATTCCGGCATATACTGTCAACCTAATCTGATGGAGAACAGTAGTTGCCGCCGCCCTAATGGGTTCACAGATCACTAGCGGGTTACGCAAAATAACGAATAGACTGCGTTTGTGGAATGTTATTCGTTCGTCGATTTGCCAAAACCGTATGCCCATGTCGAGCGCCGTATGCCGATGAACGGGCATCTCTCGCCATTCGTCCTCTGACAGGCGCGTGCCAACCGGTATATGAGACAGAAACCAACAACGTCCTGCCCGGCGCATCTACGCGGTCAGTGACACGTGTTTTTGCGACGATCTCACCAAGCGTGAGATATGTGCCTTGTCACCGCGTGGTTGGCTGTTGTTTTTAACCGATCATCGTGTTATGATTCCATATCGTGCCTGAGTGTTCGACGTGCAAGCGCACGGTATTTGGTTAGAATAGAATATATATAGACAGCTGAAGCGGCGGAATGGAACACTCAGCGGCTTGTCGGCGTTTTTCGTTGAGATACCGGCGACTGTGTGAACCGGTAAATGTTTGGAGAAACAAATAGCAAAACACATTACCGTGCCCGGGTTCCGGGGGATGTCACGCGAATCGATCGAAATGAAGGAGAAAATGAAATGGAATCATAATAGCGGGCTGATTACACTTACCGGGGTCGTCGCTCCTTCGCGCTCCCTCGCGCTCCCTCTTGTGGCCGGGGCTCGAACCGTTTGCCCGCACTAGCCACTCATTTCACTCGCACTCATGCGCGCACTCACTAGAGCGCTCTGATACTTCCGATACGTATACTTGTTCACGCGCACGCACACTAGCAGGCTGTATCCTTCGCTCATCGTATTCGCACAGGCTCGGACGCTCAGGTTTACAAACGCGCACTGCTGCCATTTTGTAGCGGCGTGTTATCCTTTCTTTCTTCGTTTCTGATGTTTTGCATCTGCAACGGAAGCGCCAGGAAACATCGCACATTGTTTGTGCACACGCTATACGTGGCGAAATTGTTGTGTCTTTTTGTTCCTTTTATTTTCCTTAACACTCTGCTGGAACCTAACGCTCGAGTGGAAGGAAGGTGCACGTGTGCACAACCAATGTTGCACGTGTCTGTTTGGCATGGAAAATCCATTGCGCATCCGCATGATACCCCAGAAGAAGAATGGTCTTCCACTGGTCATGACGAATTCTGCGGAAAAAGGGAAAGAGAGGGAAAGAAAAAAGAGAGAGAGAGATGGAACCAGGAAATCGGAAGCATAAGTGATTGTGTTTCGCAGCAACGAAAACTTACTAGAAAGGAAACTTTCGCAACGATGAACGCTATCGTTAGTCCACCAGCAGTAGTGGGCCTAACATTTAGCTAACAATTATTATCAGGGTAAGGTTAACTGCCGGCCTTTATATCCCGCTCGACGAGAACTGTTGCGCTGTTTTACGTCATCTCTGGATCTGAACCCGCGTCACTCTATATGGAAAATCGAAGAAAATCGACACATTTAGACTTAGACATTTCACACATTTTGCAAACTGCTGACTACTACTACTACTTCTACTACTGATGCTGCTGCTTGCGCTTAATCTAGTGTTTTTGCAAATTTTTCACTTAAAAAAAGTTTGAGGGCCAGAGAGAAAGAGAGAGAGAGAAAGAGAGAGAGAGAGAGAGTTA
This sequence comes from Anopheles plumbeus, assembly GCA_034621735.1. Lineage (NCBI taxonomy): Eukaryota > Metazoa > Arthropoda > Insecta > Diptera > Culicidae > Anopheles > Anopheles plumbeus. Next base: position 29,158 of record JAOEFI010000001.1, on the reverse strand, counting down.
AAGAGAAAAAGAGAGATAGGAGAGAACGACGGCCTTGACGCCCCGTGGCAAGGACAGGCGACTTGGCTTGTCAAGCCTCCTGTGTTTTGCTGGCCTCAATCAACAGTGTATGTGTGTGGGCATGTGCGTGCAAGAAAAGCATCTTCTCAAGGCATCCTTCTGTTTCCAAATCCAATCTGCAGTTCGCCTCGAGCAGGGAGGAGAAGCGACCGCAGCGACATACGTCTGCGAGTGTGTTAATAGCGCGATCAGCTGCAGAACTGAAGTTTGTTTGCTGGCAACAGTGGCCACAGTGTGAAGAAACGAATCCGACAAACAAAAATAAACAAACTAGAGCCAGAGGACAGCAGGTCCACCACCACCACCACCTCCCGTCCCGGGAGAAAGTGCAGCCAGCCGGAAAACGGATTCCGTGTGTCGCGACAATAAAAAAATAAAACAAAAACAAAACCCAGAAACCTCCGCCTAAGGAGAAGCAGAATCCAGACAGTTCCACAGACAGTGTGGTGCCGTCTCTCGTCTATAAAGCGTGGAAGCGTGCATGCTTCCATGTGTGTGCGTGCGTGTGTGTATGTGAGCGAGCGTGCGTGCTCGCGTGTGTGAACTGTAGGTGTGTGAACGTTGGCCGCTACATTACTTCATTCCGATACCATCTCTCGCCCATCAACAAACACACAGCGCCGTGGTCAACAGCAGCTATCAGCAGCATCCACCCACCGGCCACCATTCCTCAACCACACCTCCGCACCACCCATTCATCCACTCCTCATGGCGATCGGTAGTTCGTCCGGTGCGGTGCAGCTCGTCGTCTTCGCAGTCGAAGAAAGCTAGTGTGCGTACGCGCGTGTGTGTGTGGTCGCACCGTGGGAGAAGCGATAGGTGGTAGCGGAGGAACCACCGGCCCCACCAACGCAGGAAGGCGGCGGCCCCCTTAAAGCTTAAGGCAACAACAAGGGAGCAGAAGGAAAAGAAAAAGGAGAAGACAGAGGAAGATAGAGCAAGAGGGCGAAGGAGGAGGAGAAGGAGAAGCCGGAGGCGTGGAGGATCCTACAGTACCGGAACCGGCACGACACGACACGTGTGGGTGTGTGCGCGAATGCATCCATCACCTGTCTATCAACACAAGGAAGAACTCGTCGCCTTCGTCATCTGGCGGGTGATGTAGCGAGTGTCTCGGGCTATCAGTCGATGCGTGTGCGTACGTGAATGTCCGTGAATGTGTGTGTGTATGTGTGCGCGTGCGTGCGACGGGTGACGAGTGCCCACTGTGTGCGGACAAATTGTTCCGCGTGTGTCAACGACTACTAGAAGAGAAAAAAAACGCCCGCAGCGCCCGTGCCTTTCAGTGTGTGCGAGTGGAGTCTTCCTTCCAGTGTTTGGTGTCTGCAGGTGTGCGCTCAGGTGCACAACTCAGGGCCCCAACGCTTTGGCATACGCGAAGAAGCTGGAAGTACCGAAAGCCGAAAAGTGAAACATTAGAAAACACCGGCCTCGAGAGAGAGAGTGAAAGAAAGAGAGAGAGAGTTAGAGATAGAGAGAAAGAGAGAGAGAGAGAGAGAGAGAGAGAGAGAGAGAGAGAGAGAGAGAGAGAGAAAGAGACAGAGATCACTGCCTGCCAGTCACCTGCGGACGGACTCCACAACCAACGTGGTGGTGATTGGTGCTGCCGGCTCCAGTTACCGTTCGGAGCACACAGCAGTTCGGGTGTGTGTGCGGTGTGCGTACGTGCGTGTGCCGCCAGCGTGCAGCGTACGCGTCTTGCCGGTGCAGCAGCAGGAGGAAGATGTCGGAGCACCATCGTGGTGCTTGGGGTACGCGTGAGGACGCTGTCTGGTGGCCGGGTGGCATCTCGTCCACGGAACAGCAAACACTGCAGCATCATCAGCATCTCATCAATCAACACCACCAACAGCAGCTCGCTCAGCAGCAGGCCCAACTGCAGCACCAGGTCGCGGTACAGCAACAGCAGCAACAACAGCAGCAGCAGCAACAGCAGCAGCAACAGAGCCAACAGCAGCAGCAGCAGAACGACAGCGCCCGGAGCAACAGCACCACGTCCACGTCCGCCACGCAGCAGCTGTTCTCGTACAAAATGGCCAACAGCTTTCAGAACCCGGTCACCACGATGTCGGGCGTGACGGTGTCCACCTCGAACGCACCCTACGACTACCGGCTCGGCATGAGTACGGTGGTGGCGCGGCCCGGCGACCCACCGACCATGTCCAGCACCGCACCTACCACCCAATGGTGGTACCCGGGCGGTCAGAACGCTCTCGACAACTCCCTGCAGCAGCAGCAACAACAGCAGCAGCAGCAGCAGCAGCAGCAGCAGCAGCAACAGCAGCAACAGCAGCAACAGCAACAGCAAACCCAGCAACATCAGGTATGTGTGCGGTACAGTCGATAAGTAAGCGGAACCTACGCCATGTGGTGTCGCGAAACACTTTTACCGGGGGAATAGAAGTTTGCAAAAGGTAGCTGAAGAGAATCTCTAAACCTCCACCATACACGGCCACACTATTAAGGACAGTTTACACCGCCCGTATTCTATCGAAACACTTGGCTCGCGGAACCTCCTCAAGTTGTGTCGCGAGTGGTTACCGCTCTCATCTCACCACTTAATCGATCGTCAGTTCTGAAAGAACAGTGAGAAACGGATGGTAGTTTATGATTGTATGTACATAATTCAAAGAGAGCAAATTCAGATATGATAGATAGCATAGATAGCAAACTGTTGCATTTTTAATAAAAGGACGCCCAGAGAAGTCCCTACTATTGGTTACCGGCCTCGCCACTGGGTCGATCGCCAGCTTTTAAAGTTCCAGCGAGAACAGTCGCGCTAGCGTTCAGTGAGATACAGGTGGAAGGTGATGATTGTTTGTACACAATTCCAAGATAGGAAGCCGCGGTATGATCGAAAAACTACATACTGCGGAACTGCCTACCTTTGAATTACATACACAGGATTGTTCTACCACATTTTTACTAAAAGATCGCCCAAAGAAATAACTTGTCGCGAG
>JAOEFI010000001.1:12056-24844 GCA_034621735.1 Anopheles plumbeus | reverse complement strand
AGGTTAACTGTGTGAGAAGCGGTTCACGGTTGTATGAAGCTAATTGGTAATACTGGTATTCTAATGGAAATAATTGTAAACTAAATCGAACATTATTCAGCTAGCGCGCGCTTGCCAGTGAAGTAGTGAGGGCGAGGCTTGCGAAAACAAAAATGTTATGGAAATTTTCACTTTCGCCTAAAGAGCGATCGGCGTAGTTGGATGTCAAAATTTGCTGCGCGCTGAACAACGCATCTACTCTTCCCGTTCTGTGTGCGTGCCTTTTGTTGGCGTGGGCCGATTTGCTCCACGCGGCGCGGATGCCTGTGTCAACGTGCGGCGTGACGTGCTTTACACGTTTACCTGCACTGGGGGAACACGCTCGATAGACGCTTTTGCCGGCGAGATAACGCTCTCGTCCTTTAACCACTATCACCCAAACGATGCACGGGTAAGATAAATGTAGTGTATAGCTCATAAACGAGGAGGAAATGCGTTTTGTATGATAAAATAGTGTCACCCTTTGTAAGGTTAACTGTGTGAGAAGCGGTTCACGGTTGTATGAAGCTAATTGGTAATACTGGTATTCTAATGGAAATAATTGTGAACTAAATCGAACATTATCCAGCTAGCGCGCGCATGCCGGCGAAGTACGGAGAAGGGCAGAAGACTATATATAATATATATATATATATATATATGTATTGTATATAAATAATATATGTATTGAAAAAAATAACTGACGCGCTGACAATCATTGCTAACGCATATTTTATTCAAGTCGTAGTGGTTCTCAAGTGGCGCGGTGGGTGGATAGAATGTAGTACCGGTCCGGGCCCCCCGCAAGGAACATTAAATTATTCAAATTTTATTGTACTTACTGTATCTCTGGAGGAAGGTGGCCCACAGCGAGCCGCGAGCACATACCGCTGGTAGGAACGCACCGAACACACCACTCCACTAAAACACCGCAAAACTGAATTTCACGCCACAACATTAAACTAAACTAAGCTGATGTGTCATCACACATCACTAAATTAACAGTACACACTAAATGAACACTACACACTAAATGAACACTACACACTAAATTAATACTACAATTTATATAACTCAACTAGACTGCGCACGTCTTATCGCTCTGGGCACCGGCGACGAAAGGAACGCAATTTACAAAAACGCATTCCCTCGACGGTACCGATTCTTGCGCATTGGTAATCGGCCCGGATCGAAATATCGACTCGGGGTACGGACGCGCTGACAGTAGCTGTTTGTGCCCTTTTGTTCGCAAGGGCGCGCGACTAGCCTAACACAAACGCCTGCGAAATGCTATCCAGGACGAACGGGATGCTCACCGACGCATAACAATAAACGCCGAATGCGTAAGCCCTTTGGACACACACGCACACACTGCATTCCGTCAGTTGACACGTTCTTGAATTTTTTCGCCCTATGGCCAACTTGCTACGTATCACGTTTTTTTTTACAAAAGCACAGTTCCACTGGCAAGGGACGCAAATTGCAACTCAAAATCAATCGGAATTCAATCAGGCAATATTTTTCACAATAGTCATTACAACTAAATTAACGTTTGGTGCTCGGTACCGGTCGGTACCGGTGGTATAAACGGACGGGTAAGCCCTTTCGGCACCATCATGTAACATTTTCTTGAAATTTTTCGCCCTAGAGCACACTTGCTACATTGCATTTTTTCTTTCAGATACACAGTTGACATAGAAAAAATGCGTTGACAGAAAATAAATGAAAATCAAAACTAACAAACAAACAGACGCCGGGTTGTATTTATTGAATTATTGATTTCACGAAAAAACACGGATATTCAATATAGTATTTACCATTTAATGTGTGTTCTGTGTTGCTTCCACTTCTCACAAAATCTTTCTCTCTATCCATCCTTGCAGAATCAAGCGCTTGTCCAGGCCCCCATGCCAAAGCTGGCGACCGGTAATGTAGGCACGGGTAAGATAAAAGACAATAAACCGAGGGGGCGCATGACGGCGTACGCGTTCTTCGTGCAAACCTGCCGGGAGGAACATAAAAAAAAGCATCCTGAGGAGCAGGTGATCTTCGCGGAGTTCTCGAGAAAGTGCGCCGAACGATGGAAGGTAATTAGAAGACTTAATTAAAGCAAATTACCCAAAGGTGATCGGGGATGAAGGGGGGTTTCATTAGTGCAACCCCCCAGGGGAAGGTGCAGACACACACACACACACACACACACGGTGCGCGCCGGCAACGACTATACTCCGGTAGTTTACATCTCGGTTTCGTGCCGTGTCCCTTTGGTTTACGTAAAAACGGAGTACCAGAGGGATCCGTGCGTCCGGCCGGCAGTCAAACATCAACGCACAACGCCAAACACTTGCACAAAACAATGCAACCAAAGTTATTGTTTTCGGTTGGTCGCAGCTAAGTCAAGGATCGGGACAGCACCCCGATGAGGCTTTATCTTATTGTTAAAAACATTGTGTTTCTTGTGCGAAGGTAGTTGATTCTTTTGAGGTGAACCAAACCATCCGTGCACGCCGTGGCCAGAGATCCGGATTGGATGTGGGTGCTCCAGCGCGCGCCTGTGTATGCGTCCTGTGCGTGGCCGAGAGGTCGCGCTGGGTCGCACAGCATCGGGATAAAAACTCTTCCTCACTTTCCCTTCCGTTTCGTTTTTCTTCTTGTGCCAGACGATGTTGGACAAGGAGAAACAACGATTCCACGAGATGGCCGAGAAGGATAAGCAAAGGTATGAGCTGGAGATGCAGAGCTACGTGCCGCCGAAGGGTACAGTCGTGGGTCGCGGCAAAAAACGGAAGCAGTTCAAGGACCCCAACGCGCCGAAGCGATCGCTGTAAGTGTGCCGTTTGCTTTTTAGTTTGGTTTTGTTTTCAGTCAATTAATAGATAATAGATTAGTAGATTAATAGATGAATACTTCAGCAAAATATGGTCACTCCAGTTTATAGCTTTCAAACAAACACAGTCCCAATGGTGGGGAGTGTTAACATTTCAGTACAGGCTTTTTATAGTTTGCCTTTCCATCTTGACAATGTCGGACAAATCATTCCAAGGTTCCATAATGATAAGCTCCCGATTACCTCCCTCCCAACGCAGGTCGGCGTTCTTCTGGTTCTGTCACGATGAGCGGAACAAGGTGAAGGCGCTGAACCCGGAGTACGGTGTCGGTGACATCGCCAAGGAGCTGGGCCGAAAGTGGTCCGACATGGACGCGGAGATAAAGCAGAAGTACGAGCAGATGGCCGAGAAGGACAAGCAAAGATATGAGCAGGTAAGGCGATCGGTTTCTGACCGGCATCGGCCGGTTGATGGTGGACTATTTACGTTTCGTTTGCATCACTGTTCGAGTTCGCTGCAGTGAACCGTTGAACTACGAGTTGAAGATAGTCCTATTGCTTCGCAAAGTCTGCACAAGAGCGTCACCAGGTTTTAATGTGATGTTGATCACAGCGAAAAAGGTGGGCGCGCCCAGCAGACACTCATTCTGACGCAAACTGTTCCTTTCCTATTGCAGGAGATGACGGAGTATAAACTCAAATGTAAAAATGAGCAGGGTGGTGGCACACCCGGCCTGAACCTGCCGCAACAACTGCAGCAGGCCGGGCTCCAGCATCTCCCGCAGCACGTGCAACAGGTAGCCGCCGCCCAACTGCAGGCCCAGGTTGTCCAAGCGCATCAAGCCGCCGCCGTCGCCGCCGCCGCCGCGGCCGCCGTGCAACAGCAACACGATGACGACGAGGACGAGGACGAGGGCGACGAGGACGACAATGAGTAAAGCGCGAACTACAACAAGAAAAAAAAACTACAAACACACATACAAACAGAGGACACACAGAAATGAAAACGTATGAAACACGTACATTATAATTCCTTTTTGTATGTGTTCAAAAAAAAAGAAGAGAATTGATGATATTAAAACTACGCCATCATTTAGAAAACAACAGACATGAAAACGAAAAACACACGCATGATTTACTATCTTCATCATCAGCATTTGTACATTGGTTTGGCCGTGTACGCCGTGATGTTGTGTGGCTCGTCCTGGCGCACGACGGACAGGATGTACCTTGATGGGACATACCTCTCGTTGTATGTGTTTCCTTTTTGTTGTTGTTGTTAGTATAGTGTTTACTTATTTCCTTCATTTTGTTTTACTTGTTAGCTTAGCGAAGGGCAGAGATTCGTTTCTCTTTCCCAAGCACACCTACAAAACACAGTCCCACTGACATATTTACACACACAGACACACAGGACATTGAGCGGCACGAAGCAAAACTGAAAAAATTTAACATCAAGATCCACCCTCCCAAAAAGGTCCAGTTGAGACGAGCGCGGCAAATGTTTCCTTTGCATAGCAATACCGAGAAGAGGTTCCGCGGATGAATTTCCTACCATAGCATGCCATAGGCACAACAGGTGCGACAGTGTTCGAGCGCTCTTTCATTTGTTTTTTTATACCTTCGGGATCATTATCCGGTTGGGCAGACAGACGGCACGTGCGACTTGCGTCTAGTGCGTTATGTGAGATTCTTGCACAGTTTACAATAACTCAACAATTAAGAATAATTACTCTGCGATCCACATTCTGGAACGTGTGGTCGCGTAGCTCACGTAGTTTATTCCACAGACTCTAGTCTGGTGTCTGTTTTCGGTTTTAAGTTTTGAAGCCAAGCGGGGTGCTGTGTTGGTACTTCCAATGAACATCTTGTGCGGTGCTTTGTCAGTTATTTTATGTTCCAAAGGAGGTATGAAGCCGATTTAATATTGTGATCAGTGGTTCGTGTTTAGCTCTCTTACCTTGACTATAGGATGTACACGTCCAATCATGCGTGTCTGAGATCTAACAAATCATGCTAAACCGTCTCTGGGCCGGTTTTTGTTTGGGTTTCAAATTGCATTATTCAAACAAATACCCTAAAAGTAGAACTATTAAGTACAGTAGCCGTAGCAGCTACTGCTACCACTCATTGAGCATATTATATGGGAAGAAAACATTCGCTGGCGTTCTAGCAGATATTTGTGCGGGTGGATCTTTCCCTTGCCGGGGACCCGTCAGTGTGCACCACGAAACACAAACACGAGTCTTGAAAAATGAAACGAGTGTGCTGCATTCGAAAAGGTAAAGGGGTGGGAGAAGCTGAGAGAGAGAAGAAACAAACACAAGACAACAACATGGAAAGTAAATTAAATGCGATTCACAGAACATTGTTAGAAGCAGTACAATGTTGTGTGTGATGAGATATGATGGAGAGGGTGTGTAACAAAATCGAAGTAAAATTTTATAGTAGTAAAGTTTAATAAGAGAATAATAAAATGAGGAAATGAAAATGATGGAAAGGGAACATGGAAGCGAAGGCTTAGGGAAAGGGCGCACCACGCGTGCTGGAGTGAAGGATTACGAGTGGAATGATTTGACGGAGAATAGGCAGTGACAGAGGCAGGCAGGCATAACGTGGAAGGAGTATTAGTCTGAATTCAATTCGATGATAGTTGGATTTACTTAACATTTAATTTCTTTTTAATTTTTCTACCACTTTTTCTATTTGTCATTGATGAACCAGATTTTTCTAGAGTTAACTAAGAACCACTTTTTTTTTAATACGTTTTAGTTATTTTTTGTGTTTTCGCTTTCCCTGCTCCGTTCTAGTTTGCCATTCGCAGCGGAAGAGCAACGTGGCAGCAGAGGAGAAAGGCGATTAGAAGAGCAACTGAAGACGGAAAAATAAATAAGGCGAGAAAAGCAAGCAGCGAACAAGAGAGAAACGGGAGGAAGTTTGGAAGAATGAAAGAAAGAGAGACAGAGAGAGAGAGAGAAAAAGAAAGAAAGAGAAAGAGAGAGCAAGAGAGAGTGGGAGAGTAGGAGCAGGAGAATGGGGAGGAATCCTCCTGTGCCCTCGCAAAAATCGACATACAATTTAAAGTAAAGTACAGTACGCATTCAAAACAAACAAACAAACACAAAATGAAAACAAGTAAAAAATTATTAAAAAAAACAAACAAAAATATAAAATCATCATAAGCTTACAAAAAGAGAACAGAAGACGGTCGGGAGCGGTTGAAGGTGAAGAACAAGAAGAAATGTACTCGTTTAAACAAAAAAAAAAAGTGGAGCGGAATAAATTACGCAACAGTAGAGTTTGAAAATATGTAAACCACACAATTAATGTTGACGCTCGCCTCTACGTGGATTGAGAGAAAGGGAGAAACGGTGCTGGAAGGAGGGGGAGGGGGGTTCGCCTTTGTAGTAGTCAATGGTACGGCGAGGTATGTTCCTGTGAGTGCATACGCTTCGCGGGGTGAGTTATGTTTACCGTAACTACATCGTACACCATACCTACAATCGTAAGTTGGCCTAATTGCAGTATAGTAGTGTTAAGGTACAACGAGTGCAACCCGGCTTGTACTTTTAATAGCTCCCTGGCTCCGTTCTCCTGTTTCTTCTGCAGCTCTCCGAGCCGAATATGCACCAGCCGTACGACCACGTTGCCTTCCTGGCGTAAGTGGCAGCATCCGACGGAGAGCAGCACAGTGAAACCCGGATTCGCATGCTGTAGGAAGGTATGGTGTCCAGCTAACGTCCTAAGTTACAACAAATAACTGTAATAAGTTGAAGTATTATAGCTAGAAGGACAGAGGAGGCGTGGTAGGCCTAAACTGAGATGGAGAGATGGCGTTGACGAAGCCGCCAGGAAAGCTAGATGGATACATAGAACAATCTCTCGGACATCGATGCGTCGCCAAGGGCCAGTATCAAATCGTAGCCAGGATAGTACTATCGAAGCGACACTTCTGTAACTGCAAAGACGACGACACGCAATCGGGAATTCCAGATAAAAGACTACACGCAACATCACACCGAAGATGCACCGAGCAGAGAGAGTGCTGACTATTGCTTGGCTCAGGATGTTGGGCGGAATATAATTATGCTACCGGTAATTGCTATCGACAGCTCATTTGCATTCATGTGCGCTTCCAAAGAGAAACAAGTCTGAGGCAAAACACTAGGTTGTTTTACTCATTCGTTTTTATTATTATAACTCACCTGGTTTGGAACAAAATTTAACAAACAACTTAAAACTACAGGCACAGGTGAGTTGTATGATTAAGTAACTGATAATAGTGAAGAGTGTAGTATAGTATGAAAAAATAATGAATGAAATGTCTAACAGTCGCTTACATATTCTAGGGCATCAGTGTGCTCCGTGACAGTGCATCGGATTGTCAGTGTCCTGCAGCGGCGGTCCTTAGAATATAGCCCACTACCTGTTTTTGAAGGGAGTCGAAAATATGCTTGCGGTTTACCTCGACGTACGGTTTGGTGCCGGTGTAAAACTTATTCGAATCCTTGAAGACGTGCAGCGTGGTGTACCGGCGCACTTCCGATGCGAATTGAAGGCAGAGACCGTGAAGCATATTGTCGCTGCAACCGCCCGTGAAGATGCTGCGCAACAGGTTGTCTGTCCGTACTAGAAAGGCGCTGTGGTCAAGACAAGGTGGGTGCAGCTGCACGTAACACTGGGCCGCCAGTCTAGAGATGTTTTTGTGATTGTTGTATAGGAGTGTGGCAACCAACGAGCGGATGTTGTCCATCTTCGAGGTCGTCACCTTATCGAATCCCTCCCGATATTCGAATCGGGTGAGGAATTGCAGGACAGTCACAATTTGGGCCACCGAGGAGAGGTTGCTCAGCACCTTGTGAACGAACACGAACGTACGCGGCAGTTTGCAAACTAGTTCGCCCATCGACAAGTACACCGGCGCACCATCAACCCACTGCTGCAGGCTGGCCAGTCTCAACGTACACTGCAAGCGCATGTTTTGAGCCACGACGCGAGTGGACCAGTCCGGATGGTGGGACGCCCCGAGCGCGAACACGATCAGATCGTCCATATAGGGCAGCATCGTCTTGGCCAGGTTTGGGGTCTCCACCAGCGCCTTCAGGCTATGCAGCTCAATGTAGTTGAGCGGATCCGTTTTTAGCGATATTTCCGCCGCTACTGCCTGCTCGGACAGCTTGACATGTTGTTCGATGAAGAATCGCACCAGCGAGTTGGGCAGCATGCCGTCGTGGGCTTCGCTCTTCATTATGTTTACCAAAATGTATTGGTAACCGAGGAAGTCCTGCGAGTAAGACGTCTGCGGAGGCGGACTCACGAGCAGAAGGCGGAAAAGGTCATTGATATGAGCCCATGGCGAGCACCGGCCCGGCACGCAACTGTCTTCATGGCGGTTTGACTTCCGCACGTGCAGCAGGACGCGCTCAAAGCTTCTGGCCGACTTCTCGAGCGCACCCAGGTCCCAGCAGTTGAGCAGAATGTTGACCATTCGCTCCAGACAGGCCGTCAGCTCCTGGCAGATACCGTTCGGCCAGAGTTCGCTGTGCTCCAGCATCCAGAAGATGTACTTCTCCACGAACAATGCCGCCGCCTGCAAGGAAACGAAACGAGATCAAACACCAATCGAAATTCAGCTCAACCCGACGAGTCGGACGCGCGTCGCCATCGCTGGAGGCGACACGTAACTGCGGTTACTTACACTCAGCGTCCTCGACAATGCGCCCTGCATCAACTGCAACGCCTGGCTCATCTCGGTAGCCTCAAGCGAGGAGGGATCGGCCTGCACTTTCAACAACCAAATGGGCGATGCCTTCAGCAGCAGCTTCATGCTGCGATTGGCAATCTCGAATCTAGTGCCGACTGTTGTATACAAACCGGCGTCGCCCTGGCTGGCGTTCAGCATCTCGCACGCGACGATGCGCACCACACTATCGACCTCCCGTGCCACATTCTTAAACGGCTCGATGAATTGTCCGTCGCCGAGCAGTTCCGGAACGCTGAAGCATACGTCGTATGCAATTTCCACCGCTCGATATAACGGCAACTGGTCAGCTTCGCTGGCCGTTACGCATCCATAAAGATCAGTCGAGTGGTTTTTGAGCGTTACCAACAACTGATCTGTCGCGGCATTTAATATGCGCCTTGTGCACGTGTCAAACACGTCAGGGTTGGAGCAGTTTCTCAGGGAGCTTGTGTTCACCAGCTCTTGCAAGGCGGACGGATTGTAGGAGCGCGTTGTCGATATACCCCACAGCATGCAGAAAGCCTGGTTTCGTACGTTATCATGTTTACTGCGCTGCAGACTGGTGAGTGCGCTCTTGTAATCGAGCACTTGCATGGGGTAAGGCTTTGGAAAATATGGATCTCCGCCGTCCATAAATTTTTCCGCGAACCACCTCGCAGCTTGCTCCGAGTGCGCTGTCATATGCTTGAGTGTGGGAGTGTTGACCTTGAAGCAGAATCCAACGAGCATCTTGTACAGATGCAGTACCAAAGCAGTTTGGTCGCCGGGCGCAGTGTCTATTTGTCCAATGGTCCATTTCTTGCGGAAGATGTATTTATCGCAAATATCGAACAAAAAGTTCGCCATGACACAGCCATCCTTGTCCAGCAGCAATTGGCACTGCTCTTCAATACATTTGGTCAACTCCGGTGTGCACGGCATTTCGATCGCATCCTGGATGCAGCGCAGCAGCTGAGGGTATACCTTCATCTTTCCGTTACTGGTGCCGCGCCAGTGAACGATGTGGTTCACTATTGTTTTTAGCAGTAGGTGCATGGATGCTTGCGACACCCGAGCGAGGCTGTTTAGGGATTGCGCCACCTGGCACAGCATCAAGAGTAGCCCCTCCAGATTGGTGTGATTTTCTTGGAAGTGCATCCAGAAGTGATTCGTCAGCAGAAACAGCTTCGCGTAGTCGTCCATTTCCAGGTAGCGCGACAGTTTGAGCTTGTCCACTGAGCACTCTACAAGATTGAGTCTGTCGAAAAGCTTCCCGTGCCAGGTTGGTAAAAACGAGTGAAACCAGTACTTGGCCACATCGCACAGCAGGTTGATGTCACCCATAATGATTATATCCTGCACAAGCTGCAGCTGATCGGTTTCGTCGAGCTCGCGTATCACAGCCAGGCCGCCGCTAACTAGATGTTCATAGCGTAACGAGTGCAAGAGCGCATTCATCAGTTCGGGTTCACCAAACGAAAGTTGCCCCAGAATTTGCGAAATCCCATATTGACGGAACAGTAGCGCTAGTAGTTGGTATTTATTCCGATTTTGCCAGTGCCAGCCTTTCACCACCAGCAGAACGGGACGGATGATAAAAAGGCGCTTCCGCATGAGGCTCTCTAAAATGGCTAGCATGAGGGAGCGCGTCTCTTCACACGGCACGTCTAAGTTTAGAAGGGCCATCGTCTGCGCGTTCAAAACGTTTATCGGCCCCCAATTGTCCTCAAGATGGTTAACGATCGAGATAAAGCACTCCCAGATCGTATTAAACCAACGCGAGTGTGTGTAATTATAGCCACACTGTTGAATGAACCGGCATACTTGTTCCCGTACGTTTACTAAGGGCGGAATCATCCGAGCCCGATGTATAATTGGTGAATGTATCATGCCATGCAGGACGATACTGAGTCCCTCGTCGTCCTGTACGCCTGCTAACAGTGATCTGCCAAGCCACTCAACCAGTGAATGGGGTCCATTCGGCAATAAACAGACTAACGAAAAACTCGCCACAGCAATTGTTTTTCGTTGTGCGTGAGGCATCAAAGGACAATACATTAAATTAAATAGCTCCCTCATCAACGAACAGATGTCTTGCAATATTCCGTGGTCGTTTTCAGCTTGGGAGTAATTATCACCTACGCGCTCGCATTTAGAGGAAATTTCCTACGAAGAAAAAAAGAAGAAAAGTAAAATAACGACGTGAATGTTCCAACAATTCACACCACTGCTTACACAAAGGACGAGGGCTACGTCCGATAAATTTGTGCCATCCCTAATGCGAGAAAGCCACGACGCATTCTCGTTGCTGAAATTGCGGTCCGCCATGATTGAATGTTTGTAGATTAAAGTATTATCCCAAGTGGTCTCTACAAAGTTGAAAAGATTCTAACGGACGCGGTGCCTATATGCCCAACGACGTTATGCACAATGATCTGATAAATCCGGTAGAACTGCTGGAAATGGCGGAACTTGCAGGGTTGCTTGCGAGTCACTAGTACTGTACGAGACAACCATGACACATTATAGGGTTGCTTTAAGGGTGCTCAGGAACGAGATTTTACGAAATTTTTGTACGAATAACGTTACGAATAACGTTACCCTCTATTGTTCCCCACCACATGAGTTTAATGTTAATATTATTCTTTGCCACAATTTCACCAAAAAAAACCAACTGTGTATGTATACATAATATATGCCTGAGGACGAAATCTGACAGAACCTAATCGCCTTCTTGATAAGTTTGCATCGATGCTTCAACAAGCCAACGAGCCAGCTTCTTAAGAGTTTCTTTCGGTTTTCTTTAGCCCAAAAAGCAGCTGCAAGAGGAAGAAGACATGAGCGTGCGGTCTGATGTTTTTGTACAAGGTTTAAGGTATTATATATACCAGTGTTTGTATATATACATATCAAGGTATAAGGTAATATACATATATATATATATATATATAATTATGCAAAGAACTGCTCCACATACATACACAAATGGAAAAGTGATCGTATCGCATTGTACCGGGAATATTCACTTGTGGCGCCTAGTCTGTCTGCGTGTGTCTCTGGCAATGTATCATAGTTGACGATAGAAATATCTGAACATTACAGCCAAATTACGTTACACTAAACACTAAACAGTTTAGAAAGGTTACAGCTAAAACAGAGCTGGTATGCCTCCGAATAGGATGTAAGAGAACAAAAGTTCAACTTTGCCTAGGAGAATATACCCCAGCTCGCAGAAACAGAAAAAGAAGAGGAAAAAGGACTGAAATAAAATGGAATGAGAAGATAAATTAAATGCTGAAAAGAAACAGATTGGAAAGAAAAGTAGTGGTGGACATAGTTCCACGTGCAAACGAACGCAACGTCAGCGGAACACTGAAGGGAGCAAAAACAAAAATAAACACGATAGATCACTGGATTATTGCTTTAACACCGATGTTTATGCACTTGCACGACTGTACTTACCATTCTAGACCGAATTGATAAAGGATTAATCCTTTACTGCTGACAAACATACAACCATCCGGGTCCTGTGTGGACGACGCTGCGCTTCACTGATTCACTTCGTTTAACAGCATCCTTTGATTTCGTGCGAAATTGGATGGCAGAAATATACTTCTTTCAATCACGTTCACTGTGACCGTATTTTCTCCATGGAACACAGCGCAAAACACATTAATTTCTTCACTAAATGCACAACGGACATAAACGCGACCAACGATTGTGACAAGCGTTACATTTAACTGCTGCTAACTGAGCGGTTGCCCTCCTGATAGCAAACGTCAAAAATGTAAAAACCCAGGGCTTCTTAAGGGCTTCTCTGGTGTTTCTTAGGCCCATAATGAAGCCGCGAGAGGGAGAAGGCGTGAGCATGCTGTCTCATGTGTTGGTTCATGCTATATAAAGAAAGTTCCAGGTATATATTTTCATTTTCACGAATGTCATCTGTCAAAATCAAGTCAAGAAACTGTAGATGTAATGTTATTTACTCGGTTGTCAAACATTGTTTTGTTATTCATTTTTGTCTATTTAAAATCCAACACTGCTGAAATGAATTAAAAGAAGAACAGAAATTAATGCTGAAAATAAACAGATTGGAAAAACAATTAGTGGTGGAAATAGTTCCCCGTGCAAAGTGCTGTAGGGAAAAAAACCAAAACAAACACATTAGATCACTACATTATTGTTTTAAAATAAATGTTTATGCACTTGCACGACTGTACT
>JAOEFI010000001.1:0-11956 GCA_034621735.1 Anopheles plumbeus | reverse complement strand
AAGTTTTTCGCCGACATGTGCAGCAATACATTCCGGTAGTGGTAGACAATTATCTTGGCTGGCTAGGTGGGAAAATGAGTGGATGGGAAAAGTCACCTGGTCTCCGTAGGAAATGGATCTTTGCTCAACTGGTGCTATAAATAACCTATTCAAGTCGTTCCGTTTGGATTCGACTTCGGTCGAGAACGGAGAGTGTAGTGGCGTTTGACATGCGTACTCTTTGACTGGTTTATTACGACTGCCTGACTGACTGTACAATACCTTATGATCTAATCACTAATCCTATCTACTCTATGACTCACACTATCTTTTACATACACTACATTCTCCCACCTTAACATGAAACTAATCTCTTAACTATTTACTGTATTTAAGTCTCGGAGAACGACGAACAGAAGGGGATCTAGACTCGCTCCTTTTACGTTTTCTTTCTTCTACCTATGGTTCCTATAGATCATTTTATCTCCATAACTAAATTATTTTTGAATTTGAATTCTATTCGAATATTCTTCCACTTGGTAACTCTTTTGTAACTGTAGAAGGTGAATTTCTGTAATGGAGTAGAAATGTGTTCAACTTCCTATTCAATGACATCGTTTTATACCTTGCATCTAACAAGAACTTTTTCAACACATCCTTAACAGTTCTCACTCCTCTTTCTGCCAATCCATTAGACTGAGGTATGGTGGGGATTTCGTAACATTTATTCCATACTCTCTTAAAAATTTATCGAAGGATTCGGAACTGAAAGGTGAACCATTATCTGATACGACTTCTCTAGGTAATCCAAAATTCGAAATAAAAGATTCAACCTGCTCTATAACATCATTCGCTTTAGCTAATTTTAACAGTCGATCATCTATAAATTTTGTATATGCATCTACCATTAGCATTAACGTTCTTGACTCAAAATAGAATAAATCTAAATGGATACGCTCAAATGGTTTATCGCAACTAGGCCACTTTGAGACGATTATTTCCTTTGCCACTGGTTAACGAGCTTGACAAATATTACATGCTTGCACAAATTCAGCAATGTCTTTATCTAGTACTTTCCACCGAATTAATTTTCTAGCATTCATCTTCATTTTTACTATACCGTCATGATTGCAATGAAATAAATTAAAACATATTATACTTTAGACTTTCCGGAATGACTATACGATCATCAAAAAATATCATCTTATCTTGTATACCTAAACGCGAACTTATTTGGCGGCTAGAACGGCTCTTTAAACGTACAGGAACATTTTCCCAACCATTCTTTACTAGTTCGTAAACTTCTCTTAGTGTGGCATCTACTCGCTGCTGAGTTTTTATGCTCTCTACATCAATCTGAGAGACTTCGTGTAGCACACTTATACCTAGACTGATGTTTTCCACTTCTGATTCTTCTGACAATGGCAATCGTGACATTGCATCCACGATTGTCATTAATTTGCCTGCCCTATGTTCTATTTCATAATTATGCGACTGCTCCTAAGCCGTACGGACTGGCGTCCACTTGTAACACTAAAGGCTTTTTTCCGTCCTATGGAACTAACACATCATGTTCTAGCAATAAACTTTTTGACCTATCGAATACACTTTGACATTCTTTTGCTTTGTTCTTTTGACTGTTACTTTGTAAAAATTTCGATTTTCCTACATTGATTTTGACGTTATGATCGTTTAATTTACTTAGAACTGTGAATCCATTTTGTTTGCATTATTCTGCATGTTTTCCTCCGAAGAAAATATCGTCCGTGTAAGTTATTCATGGTGTATCTTTCTAAATTTGATCAATAATTCCATGGAATATTGCTGGTGCTGAATGTATTCCAAAAGGCATACGCGTATATTGGTAGAGTCCTTTGTTAGTACTTATCGTACAAATTTCTCTCGACGATTCAGATAAAGACACTTGCAGATACGCACCCGTCAAATCTATTTTACAAAACATATGACACTTCGATATTTTCGCAAAAATATCTTCTTCTCGTGGTAAAGGATAATGCTCAACAGATAAGCTTTTGTTTAATACCGCCTTGCCATCTAACCATGTTCTTAATCCTCCATATTTTTTCTGTACCACTACAATCGGACTTGCCCAATTGGCGATTGGCACTAACACCCCCTTCTTCACTAACTTATCCAAAGCTTCTTCCACTTTGCCTTGTATAGAGTATGGTACCGAATACGCTTTATGAAAAATAGGAACGACACTATCTTTCAATACTAAATTTGCTTCGAACCCAACTATAGGTTTGTTCTCTGTATCAATCATAATACGAGGATATTGCTTTCCAATTTCTTTTTCCACATCCCATTTTAAACTACCTATTTTAAACGTATCTCTCCACTTTGGAAAGATTACGTCTAAGCCGTCTCTTCCCAGTAAGGGACATACTTCTCTTTCTGTTTTAATTACCACTAATTCTAACTTCTTCTTCTCTCTTGTGGATGAATTTAATACATCGACAATTAACCTAACGGCTTTGCCGACTGACCCGACGCGGTTATAAACGACACATTTGCAGATTTCAGCGTCACGTTTCTAATTGTTTTGCTTTACGTTTTCTTGGAGATCACGTTTACACATGCACCGCAATCTATTTCAAAATCCAATGCGTGCCCATTACATACAAGTTCTATTGTCTCCGCGGAATTATCATCACTTACTCGTCTTTCCACTTGTTTAACATACACTGTTACAAAACGACGGGTAACGTTTGGTAACGGCGAACTGTCGACTAGTAGAATGACAGGATGGCTCCAGAGGAGCCATAAAAAGAAGATAAATAGAGGCCGAGAGGAGAGAAAGCTTTTTTTCCTTTCGGTGACTTGGAGAATAAACACTAAATTTTTTGGTTCCCCCGAGCAGGGGCCCCTAAGAAAATAATTATTGGCTCGAGTCAACGCCGAAAGCCAACATTCCGAAAAATTTCGTTGTGCCTTAATTTTCGCGAAACAATTCGCGCGCGATTTATCTCTAATTATTTGGATCGACATCCAAAAATTAGTGCGTCCCTTCGGTCGGATCGGTTACACACGCGAGAAGCTTTTTCGTTTTTTCAAGTTTTCTCGTGAAGTGAAGTGTGTGACCCTGCCAGCAGATCTGCGAAGCGATCAGGCGCCATCAGTCCGAGATACATCGACTGGAGCTTGAGGAAGCGCAGCACAGGTTGGTGCGTACGCGGATACGCGCAGAGAAAGCCGAAGCGTGGTTACGATCGACGGACCGATTCGGAACAACGCCGGAGGGCGCGGGCGTGAGTGGTTGGGACGCGGCACAAAAGGACGCGTACGCGACACATTTCACCACTTCACAACGCGACGCTCACCATTTTGCTGAAACGCGGAGTCAGTCACCAGCGTACGGACGCCATTGGGCAACTCGCGCGATGGACGCCTCGATGAAAACGCGAGATCACCACACTGCACAGCACTACTACTCGTTCCCACAAAATGCACCGTGCACTTCACCTCCCTTCCGCGGTTCCTGCGGCGTGACGACGCTCAGCCAAAGCCAAATTTCAGCGAGGCAGGCGACGAGCCGAGTGTTGCCGGTGTTTTCGGGCTCCGCCGAGCAATGGCCGATATTCGTGGCTAGTTACGAATACTCGACGGCAAGTTGCGGCTACAGCGACGAGGAGAACCTGCTCCGCCTGCAGGAGGCGCTGCTGAAGGGTGCGGCCAGGGAATCGGTTGGGCACCTGCTACTGTTGCCAGCCGGTTTGCAGGATGCGATGGCCACGTTGAAGGAGAGCTACGGTCGTCCCGAGTTGATCGTGGAGGCGATGGTGGTGAAGATCAGGAGGCTGCCCGCTCCGTTGGGCGAAGTTGATGATCCTGCCCTTCTGGGGAGGATTAACTTTTTCGCCCCGCGGCGCTCCCTGCGCTCCATGGCGCCGCTGCGGAGCATGACGCGCAGTACGCTTCCATTGAAGCCATGTCGCGAGCCATTACTTTAAGTGTCACTGCCTTCAAGCAATCCATTGTTCCACTGTGGCGTTAGGAACATTGTTAACTAGACTAAGTCGTGTCCAGGCGCTATGTATGCCAGAGACTGGATAAAATAAAAAAAATAAAAAAAATAAATAAAAATTAAAGTAAAAAATAAATAATGAAAAGTTGTGAAATGCACCTTCCATGGTTTGTGGTTCGGCAAGAATTTCGCTAGAGGTGAATTCCTTGTTTTTAAACTTCACTGTGCAATTCGAAAACGTCAGATGAAGGTTTCCTCTCAAAGATCTATTATCTATAATCGCAGATTGATTCCAATAAATCGCCTGTCGCATTGGTTATCAACATTTGATTATCACTGATTAGCTTGGCCTCTGTAGCTGTATCTGGTCTCGTAATGTAATGATTAAGTCTGCCGTTGATTAAAGGGTAAATGCATTCATCCTTAAACTCCTCTATTGAACTGCTCACTTGAATATATCGTTCAGGGTGCAATGTTCGAAGAATTTGTTCGCCATTTTTGATACTTTAAGAATTTGTTCGCCGTTAGGAAAATAGGATGATCTATTATAACGGAGTCGTTATTGGTAAGAGCGAAAATTCTTAATAACGTCGCTGCTTTTTCGCTTAGTATAGGTACATTTAAACTGTACAGTAGTGCAATAGCCTTGTTTCGGGCTATTTTAGGCGTTACGTAAGACATTGCTTCATCTGGGATGCCGATATCGAACCCTTGATTTTTCAACAAGTTCACAATGTTTTTGACTTCCTTAACTCCGAGCAACTTGCTTGTGGCTTTGCCTATTTTCGAAAAGGATATCGTTTCTTGAATGTCTGACAGCAATTCATTTATGATGTCCAAGTGCGAGATTTAGTGCGATTGTTTCGATTTCGTTGAAAGCAAAGCAAAATGAGATTCATTTGATAATTTTCCGTCATTTTGTTTACCGTCTCACTAAGTTGTTTAATTTTCACGTTGAGCTGTTCGTTGATTGTATTTATAATGCGAAGATCCTCACCGTCTGGGTTCCCTGCTATGAATTTCCATGCACTGCCAAGAAAAGGTCCCATCTCTTCCATCTTCCTTTACCTTGTGGTACTTTGTAAAGGTTTCCGTGCGCGGTTCTGACCTTATGGTTTTTTCAATTTGTCATATTCAAGATTTATGTTCAAACAACTAAAAAAGCTTTTTAGCTGTAAGCTAGTAAATGATGCTCCTATAGTTTTTGGTGTGCCAAAGCTTATGAAGTATTGTGAAAGTGCTTTTTGTATGTCTATTACATTTCTTGTTTTAATCTCTGATAGATGGAGGTGTTTGGAAAATGCACAAATTAGGGATAAATAATTATGGTTATCCATTCCAAACGGTGCTTTTTCAATGGGTCTAGGTGAAAATACGGGTTAGTGTTCAGTTTTAACGATTTGGTCCTGTCTTTCATCCGTTGTTACGTCTTCTACAATTTTTGTGGTATCACAAAATGTGAAACAGAATTTATGAAATGCTCTTTATAGACTTCTTGTATTAATTGAAAAATGTTTTCTGGAGCATGAATAGTTTGCCTGTTTGATTGCCGTTATGATATCGCTTTAAAGTGTCGCTGACGATTTGCTTATTAAATGACTTATGGCAAATTATTGTCCTTTTGTAGCTCTGAAAAATTTGTTCAGTGGTCGTTGAGCCAGAGCTTGTTTCGCGGAAAATTATTTGATTCCGAAAGGTGTTAATCGGCCTGTCAGTGAAGTGTATGTAAAACTCTTCTGATGCATTGTTTCGGGTATTGTTTCTCTAGGGTTTTTGACCTGCGAATCGGAAGATTCCATCGTTTCATTAACGCTCGCATCAGCTACGACGTTTATCTTGCCTGCTTTATAGAAAACGTCATACTCATAGTTTCCCAGATCTAATCTCCGTCGGATAATATGCATAATAAATGCAGCCAGGCCATCTTTATCAATAAATTTATTGATTCCTTCCCAGTGCTGATTGCAAATTTCGGATTGTTTGTCTAATGTTTTGAGTTTTTGTACAATCTCTTTGGATTTTTGGTAGTACTTATGGACGCTATAATGGCCTACTTTCCCTTAGTTGGCATTTATAGGTGTACATTTCTTGTCGATCACCTAACGCGTTTATCAACATTGTTTTTATTTTGTGGAAATTTTGCGGGTTGCCGGCGAGACACAAAATGTCTTTGGCTTTGCCCTCTATTTTATTTGCGACGTCCTGAACATACGGAAAATGCCTGTTCGCTCACCAACGGTTGAAAAATGGACAAAGTGTTTTCAGCTGTTGTTAGCCACGAGTTGAGCTGCTTCCGATTTCCGTCATACCTTGGAATGCCTTTTATCGGGTCAGGGATGCGGAATGCATCAAACTGTATTCTAGGCGCCTGTACCACGGTCGGTTCTTGCGATGCGCTCGGGTTTCTTATGTGAGCCGTTAAGCTCGCGAGCGTCGCATCGTACATAGCTGCTCGGACACCTGTTGCATAACATGTGTGCCTTCTTGTGCCTTGGTGTGATTATCACAAAATTCCAGACTGTTTCCACTGGATTCACTGCTGGATAAATGACGACTTCTAAACTAAGTTTCTTAACGACTTCTTAACTAAGACTTCACTAAGTTTTCTGCTCATTAAAAAGATGGCACACTTTGTTCACAGCACTTTTGTTGGTTGGTTGGTTGGTTTTTTTTTTGCTAAATAGTCTATCTGGTAGTGCCAATAGGCTCTTATTGGTCTATCTGATAGTGTGAATATGGAATAGCAAGAAAGAGAGAAAAAAAACGAAACTCTAAGACTTACCTTGCGGTCGTGTGTCGCAGGTTCAGTGTATGTTGGTGGTGCTCCACGTTTACAGTATGCGGGGGACGCTCATCTCCAAGTACGGTTTAAAACCTTCAGTACAGGATGCTTGTTCGGAGTCGCTTTATTTTGTTCCTCGAAGAACCAAATTTTCCACTGTTAACTCATAAACTTCACTGATTCCGGACGGCTGCGCCAGTTATGAGCGGATCGCTCTGTTCTTTATGACGCTAACTTATTCTAACCTTACTCGATGACATCTAACTTAGAACTAAAAACTAAACGACCCACCCGTTCTCGCCTAGCCGCCTAGCTCGCTACCAATCTCCTATTTCGCGCGGGGCTCGTTCCCACGCGCGAACATTCGCTGACGGTGCGTCTGGTGCTCGTCTCGACCGTCGGCTCATTCGGTATTGTAACTAGTACACGGCCAGTATACACGGATTATTAGGATACATATCAGAAAGGGTAGGGAGGAAGAAAAATTGAAGGAAAAAAGCGATATGTCCGGCGATTTAGTTCCCGGGGATGGCCGCATTCCGTGTTGCGTGTCCGCCATACTGAAAAGATACTTTTTATAATGTAGGCAACTCTGTCTTATGCCCTATCCCCTTTGTAGGCACACGAAGCCAGAAACGTTCGCCGACTGCATCGGCAATGAACTGCCCTTCGGGTGGGAGGAGAGCTACGATCCGCAGATCGGAACCTATTACATCAACCACAACTCGCAGACGACCCAGCTCGAGGACCCGCGGCTGCAATGGAAGAGCAAACAGGACGAGATGCTACGGGAATACTTGTGCTCCGCACAGGACACACTGGAGGCTAAGAAGGAGATCCTGAACGTCAAAACGCAGCGGCTACACTTGGCGCAGGAGGAGTACAACCATTTGAATGCGCTGGCCGCGAGCCGCACGAGCTGTATGTCGCACTGCTACGACCACTGCGAACCAATGGTGCCTTAAACTATTACAATCTTTATCCCTTCCTCTCAGTGTGCTCTTCCACGAGCTCGTGCAGCACCAAGTTCGACCCGGAACTACTTAGGGCCGATCTGGCCATCGCCAAGGAGCGCGTTTTTAGACTGAAGAAGGAACTGTCCCGGATACAGAAGGAGATGCGCAGCACGCAGAAGGGCGTCGATACGCTGGCAAGGTTGGAGCGGGGTCTGCTAACGGGGGTTGACAGGAGTTGGGTTCCTGATGGAGGCATACCCACTGTAAACTATACATGTTCCTTTCTCTGTTGCAGCGTGGAGCAGAAGCTGAATTCGCACGTGAATGGTTGCTACAACATCAGCGAGGCGCAGGCCATTATGGAAGAGGTGAAGAAGATCCAGAAATCGCTGATCACGGGCGAACGTGAGAAGAAGGAGCTTATGAAGAGCCTGGCACAGGTGAAGGACGACCTAACGCGTTTGCAGCTGCGTCAGGAGAGCCCGGACGCGTCAACGTTCAACCTGGCGCAGGATCGAATTTGCGCCGCATCACAGACCGATCTGTCCTCGGAGAACTTTCCGATGGGAGCGCGCGAGATGGCGAAGATGCGCCAGCGGTACGACGAGTGGCGCAAGCGCGTGAAGGAGATCCAGGAGCAGCTGGCTGCACTCGAGGAGAAGATCCGGCCCGGTGAGCTCGAGTCGGATCAGGACCGGCTGCTGCTGTTCCAGGAGAAGAAGCAGCTGCTGCTAGAGTACCGCAGTATCACGCCCAAGTCGCGCTCTCAGACGGAGATGCGCCGTATCCAGAACGTGTGCAAGCAGCTCGAGGCGGACCTGAACATGGCGTACGAGGAGTCGAACCAGTGCATTGCCAATCGGCTAAAGCTACATGAGGAGAAGCAAGCGTTGCTACAGCAACTGCTCGAGGCGCTCAAAGGGTTCACACACCTCGAGAACCAGCTGAAGTCGCTGTCGGCGAGTACGCTCTCGATCAGCAGCAGCTCCAGCCTCGGCTCGCTGTCAACCGCGTCTAGCAAAGGCTCGCTGAGCGGGTTGAGTTTCACCGACATCTATGGGGATCCGCTGTCGGCCGAGCCGCAGATCGACATGGTCGACATGAACCGGCGCGTTCAGCGGCTATTCCACCCCAGCTCGGACGT
This sequence comes from Anopheles plumbeus, assembly GCA_034621735.1. NCBI lineage: Eukaryota > Metazoa > Arthropoda > Insecta > Diptera > Culicidae > Anopheles > Anopheles plumbeus. The sequence goes on along the minus strand of JAOEFI010000001.1, from coordinate 3,107 downwards.
TTCCCTGTCGCCGCGGAGCAGCCTTTCGGCCGAAACGCCACCAGCCTCCCCGCTAAAGCTCGATTGGACGATGGCGGCGACGGTCGCGATGGCCAATGGTGGTGCTGCAGTGGCGGCTGTTGCGGCAGCAATCGCAAAGACCGGCGCGATGGCGATGTCCACCACCGCCACTGGTCCCAGCTACGCATCTGTTGTTCCAAGCTACGCAGTCGCCACCTCGTCGTCGCTCTCGTCGGCTGCATCGGCCGCCGCTACGGCAGCTGCCGAGTATAACTTCGACCGGCAGCGACTCGAGGAGCAGCTGCAGGAGTTGAAGATCCGTCAGCTCGGCATCGCATGTCCACTCTCGCCGATCTACGAGAAGCCCTCGTATCTGGACATCTCGCCAGCAGTCCTGCTCAGCCGCTCGTCCTCCACCTCCAACACGCGCTCCGTTTCGACGACCGTGAGCGACGAGTCGGTGGCGGGCGACTCGGGCGTCTTCGAAGCGTCACGTGCATCGCTGCTGGCGACGAAGGAGTGCGCCCAGGTGCAGATCGGCATTCGCTACTCCGTCAGTGATTCAACGCTCTGCATAGCGATCGAGCGTGGCAGCAATCTGACTGCGCTCTGCCTACCCGATGGTTGCCAGCTGTACATCCGCGCGATGCTCCTACCTCCAGGAACGTCCTCCGTGGGCGCAAGCACCTGCGCGGGAGCAAGCGCAGGAGCAGGCTCAGGAGCGGGAGTAGTGCGCACTCACACCGTGACGGACTTTGCAAGACCGCTGTTCAAAACGCTGCTGGTGGTGCAGCTGCCCCTCGACAAAGTGTACGCGAAGTCGCTGCACGTGAAAGTGATGGTGCTGGCCGGGCAGCGCGAGGACTGGGTCGGCAGTGCCCAGATTAGTCTAGCCGAGTTTAAACCCACGGACGCTAGCAGTCGCTGGTACAACATCGTCAGCCGCAAGTCCATGAACGAGTCCGAGCTGCTCGATGGCGACCCGGGTAGCAGCAGTAGCTTCAGCCACGGCAGCAAGGAGGAGTCGTCCGACGAGTCCACCATTATCTCGTCGCAGACTTCGACTCTTACACGCAATCAAGGCCAGGAAGAGCTTCAGGCCGTGCTCGAGATGGTGTACGACGAGCTGTCGAATGAAGATTACGAGGAGGAGGTGGACGACGAGGAGGATGACGAGAAGGAGGAGGAAGAGGACGAGTTCGACGAAGAAGACGATGAGAAGGACGACCCGGAGAATGTGGGAGAAAATGTTAGAGAGCAGCTGCAGGAGCATGAGGGGCGTGATGTTGTGCGCCCTGATAAGCAGCCGGTAGTGGTGCAGAAAAAACTACATTTCGGCGCTGAAGTTGAAAAGCAGCAGCAAACAGACGAGGAGGGCGAAGAGGAGGATGGCTGTGCTTCAGCGGGTGGGTGTCCCGAGCGTCCCTTTTTCCGTCACAGTAAGGAGTACAACTTATTGTTCGTTTTTAATTTTTTTTCCTTTTCGGTTTTACAGAAGCCACCGAACTAATGATACAGGAGTACATGAACAGTGTGAAGAAACACCCTAGTGTAGCGCCGGAAGCGATCGACACCCAGCCGCAGTCAGCACCGGTTAAGCGCGTGGACAAGGAGACGAACACTGAATGCGCTTTCCTGCCCGAGCGCGGCCGCCGACGGTTCCCCGATCCGAACGCCAACTCGCTCACCCATCACCGCTCGTCCACCATCGACGAGGGTTCTGTTGTCGACGATCGGTTGGTCAAACGATCGCAGACCTTCTCACCAAGGTAATGGCAGACGACGTCAAATCACCTTTTGTATGCTGCTGAATCGCTGAGAATTACCCATTTCATTTGGACACCTGATACCTGATATGTTTTTAATGTTATGTTTTTATTATATTTTTGACGATCTAGTGCCGTAGCGAGCAAGACGCGATACATCTGCCGGTTGAATCGGAGCGACTCCGATTCGGCGATGCACTTCAACAACACGGTAACGCCGCACCCGTTCAAGCGTGGTTCGGTTGAGCGGCGCTCGTTGCGCTACCACAATCGCGTGTCGAAGATCTACCACAGTAGGTGTCTGGAGCTGGGTTCTCTCTCCTCTCTTTCTCTCCCTCTCTCTCTCTCTCTCTCTTCCTCTCTGTCTCACTCTCTCATTCTCTCTCTCTATCTTTTTCTGTCCCTCTCTCTCTCTCGAGCCAATTCGCTAATGAGGACTGTTGATTCTCTGTTGTAGAAATGCACCCTGCGGTACCGCGCACCAGTCTCGACCTCGAGCTCGACCTAAAGGCACAGCAGACGAAGTTGGAGATGCTAACGGACGAGATCGGGCGGCTGCGCGATCTGAAGCATCGGCTTGAGCAGGCGCGCGACAACAACGACGTGAAAGTGGCGGCCTGGGCGCTGGAGAACGAGGACTTCCTGCGCCTGGTGAAGACGGTGAACGCGGCCACTCCCGAGGAGCGCCAGCTGGCGAAGCTGCTGATGAAGACGTCCAAGGAGATCTACAAGTTGCGCAAGACAAAGGTCGGCAAGGGCAAGCTGGACTCGATATCGTTCAAGTAGGTGCAGGCCCGTCGCCATGCGTCGCCTCCTTCTCCTTCACAGGTCCGGTTGTTTATAATATATGCCTATTGGTTTTTGCGTCACACACAGAGAAAAGATGGCGTTCTTCACCCGCCGGGGCGTCTCGGTGCCGGAGCTGCCGTTGGAGATGTTTCAACCGCAAACCCTTCCCCATTCATCGCAGCAGCAACAGTTCGATGGCGAACAGTTAACGTTCGAGTCGAAACCGTCGAAAGTGGGCGGAAGTGGCTCGTCCTTCCGCTCTACTCCGGGCACGAAGCGATGCCCCTCTGAGCGGAGTGCCGAGTGTGGTGGAAGTACCACCCCAACCAACAGCAAACTGCTGTTCGGGTCTTCAACGCAGACGCCAGAGGGCGGGGAGGATACGGACGACCGGGACTGCCAGTTGCCCGTCGAGGAGACACCGTCCTTCGCGTACAACGACGTCGACCGCACGTACGGGGTGGAGGTGTAAGCAGCTGAGCGGTTGTTTCCTTTTTTAATGTTCAATACCATTCGATGCTACGTAGACCTTAAACGGGTCCAGGGATTTGG